>CAWUFW010028620.1:0-21169 GCA_963921515.1 Calotriton arnoldi | reverse complement strand
TGTGTGCTTCGTTCGGTTGCATTGTGGTGGCGCTCTAGTTGTTCTTTAGAACACTCTGGGAAGCTGCAGTAGAACACAAAGGCATCAACTGGCAGGCTGCTCCTGTTGAAATATAACAGTAAGATATTTGAGATCACACTTGAAATATGTCCTAATTTTTCTTTCTACAGCACTAACCATAATTTCTATGACAAAATGAACCCCATCATTTTGTTCCTTTTTAAATTAAATGTTTTAAGTGTTACCAGTTTATTCCAATCAAGATGGCTTCAGGTGTGCCATACTTTTGTCATAAGTAAGGCTGTTAGCACTCTAGTTGTTCTTTAGAACACTCTGGGAAGCTGCAGTAGAACACAAAGGCATCAACTGGCAGGCTGCTCCTGTTGAAATATAACAGGAAGATATTTGAGATCACACTTGAAACATGTCCTAATTTTTCTTTCTACAGCACTAACCATAATTTCTATGACAAAATGAACCCCATCATTTTGTTCCTTTTTAAATTAAATGTTTTAAGTGTTACCAGTTTATTCCAATCAAGATGGCTTCAGGTGTGCCATACTTTTGTCATAAGTAAGGCTGTTAGCACTCTAGTTGTTCTTTAGAACACTCTGGGAAGCTGCAGTAGAACACAAAGGAATCAACTGACAGTCTCTGCCCTTGTTGGATGTACATGTTTTACTGAGAATGTCAGACTTCATTCTCACATGAGTGAGAAAGATAATGTGAATTTACAGAAAATATGCTCTCATTTTAGCTTCTGGAGCACCTTCCAAACCTCCATGGGACAAGCATGAGAAAATAGTGTTCTCTCAAACATGATTCATGATATCCCAGCAGAAGGTTTTTCACATGGTAAAATCACCTTAGAATACACCACAATTCCTAAAATTCGTATGGTACCATCAACAAATAAATTCTAATGTAACTAAAGCCCGTTATCACCCTTTATAGTTCTCCTTTTGGTGACCCTCAAAATCTTCTATTCACTACAATGCATTTCAATGAGGTACTATCATTTATATTGGTCCCAAGATGGCTGCCAGCAATTCCAGGATGAAGTGCTGACAGCCAATCAGATCTCACGATGACATGTGTGGTTAGGCTCCGCCCAGATATATATGTGATTTTACTTTTGATTTTCTCAGGAACTACTGAACGGATTTACACCATTTAAGCAAAAGGCACGACACTGAACCAAGGGCTACCTCTTTGCCAAATTTGGTGTAATTCCGTTCAGCAGTTCGGGCTGTAGCTGCGACTAAAGGTTCCTATGGAAAAATGAATGGGGAAAACGCGTTTTGGGACCCCCCTTTTTTCTCGGCCCCCGCTTGACGTATCACCCCGAGACTTTCAGGATAGGAGCGGACCGGAGCGCCCCAACAAGTTGGAAACTTTCGCGAAGATTCGTCAACCGGCGCCAACGTTATTTCAAATAGAATGTCGCGGATTTCCTATGGATAATAGGTTTTAACTATAACTATCTACTGGCGACCGCCAGTAGATAATATATATATATATATATATATATTCACTGAAAAAACCATAGGTTTTAGGGACAGTTATAGTTAGTTGGACATTGCACTCGTACAAAACCCGTGAAATTCCCCTGTTATAGTTAGTTCAGCTAACTATAACTCGCGCCCCGCAATGCACTGCTGATGACGTCACATATTACATCACTCATGACATGGTCAGTGACATCACTGATGACATCACTGATGACATCTCAAATGACATCACTGATGACATCATCCAGTGACTGTGTTTCTGTAAAGTTTAAATATGTTTAATATATATAGGGAAAGGCGTATTGAAGAATGAGTTGGTGTATAAGTGTCTGAATGGATGATTTAGTACGTGAGTGACTGACTCTACAAGTGAGTGATTAAACGTATCTTACTGAATGCATGGGTTAGTGACTAAACTGTGTGAATGTCTGTATCCGTCTGTTTGTTGGTGTGTAAGTGGATGCATGGATTTGCGAATAGCTACATGAGTGTCTATATGGGTTATTGATTGGTTCTCTGAGTATCTGTATGGCTGCCTGAGTGTTTGTGTGGGTGGGGTGTGTGTGACTCTATACATAGATGTGTGAGTGGGTGATTCACTGGGTGCATGATTTCAAGAGTGCATCTGTGATGGACTGCTTGGGTGGGTGAGTGTGTGTATGGGCGTGTTAGTGAGTGAATGTATATCTCAGTGGTACATGTGCGAGTAACTACATATGTAAAAGGCAGTATATATGTGTGTTAGAGTATTTAAATGGCTATAAGTGAGAGTGTGTTATTGTGAGAGTGGCTGTATGGATGCGTGTGTGCTTGTATCAGTTATTGTATAAGAGCGTAATTATGTGCTAGTATTTGTATGAGTAAGTGAGCTGGTGTGTGTATAACTGTATAGGTGAGTAAATGTGTGTGCAATTAATTTTTTGCATGACTGACTAGGTGTGTGAGTACCTCTATGGATGAGTGGCGGTGTGTGAGTGTTTATATAGGTGTATGAGTGCATATGATAGTCCTGTACTGAGTGACTGTAAGTATGAGTGACTGTACAGGTGAGTGAGTGGATGTGTATGTAGACCTAAGAATCAGTGAGTGGGTATGTAGTTTTTGGTGTTGGAGTGTCTATGGTTTTGAGAATGGCAGTCTGTAATTTAGAGTGGGTGTATCAAGAGTTATATTAGGGTGTGAGAAGATGCATGAAATTATCACATGGATGATGTCATCAGTGATGTCATTTGAGATGTCATCAGTGATGTCATCAGTGATGTCACTGACCATGTCATGAGTGATGTAATATGTGACGTCATCAGCAGTGCATTGCGGGCGCGAGTTATAGTTAGCTGAACTAACTATAACAGGGGAATTTCACGGGTTTTGTACGAGTGCAATGTCCAACTAACTATAACTGTCCCTAAAACCTATGGTTTTTTCAGTGAATTTCAAAGGTTTTTTAAATGCTAATTTCTAACTATAATGTGTCTGAAACCTATGGTTTTTTCAGTGAATTTCAAAGGTTTTTTAAATGCTAATTTCTAACTATAACGTGCCTGAAACCTATGGTTTTTTCAGTGAATTTCAAAGGTTTTTTAAATGCTAATTTCTAACTATAACGTGCCTGAAACCTATGGTTTTTTCAGTGAATTTCAAAGGTTTTTTAAATGCTAATTTCTAACTATAACGTGCCTGAAACCTATGATTTTTTAAGTGAATTTCAAAGGTTTTTTAAATGCTAGTTTCTAACTATGCAAACAGAGGTAGGACATGTGAAGAAAGAAGAAAAAACGCACAGAAAGAAGCAAAAGATGTGCAGAAAGAACCAACAGAGGAGCAGAAAGAGGCCTTGTTGCAAAATCATCCTGTGCCCACAACTTTTTCAGACGGGTACTGGTGGTAACTGACTCTGACTAACCAGAGCCAGTGCGCGTTTGCACAGTGGTGAAGGGAGGGGGCCTGAGGTGACATGTGTGCAAACACGCCCCGTGGCGCGTTTTAAGGTGCGGGATTAAGTCCCCTTGAATCCTGAGGGTCCCTGGGGCCCAACTAGCCCCCAGGTACCTACAGTTAGGACCACAGAGCTGAGTTGCAGAGAGGCGTTCCTCTCTGCAACGCAACTCTGTTGTGCTTACTGAAGGTACCTGGTGGGCTAGTTGGCCCCCAGGATTCAAAGGGAATTAACTCCCCAACTTAAAACGCACCACAGGTCGTGTTTGCGCACATGTCACCTGAGGCCCCGCCCCCTCCCTTCACCACTGTGCAAACGCGCCCCGTGGCGCGTTTTAAGTTGGGGGATTAGGTCACCTTGAATCCTGAGGGTCCCTGGGGCCCAACTAGCCCACCAGGTACTTCCAGTAAGCACCACAGGCCTGCGTTGCAACGCCTGTAACAAATTGTGCAGTTGTGTTTAGGTAGTGAAGAGGGTCGTGCTGGGGGTAGTGTTTTAGGGTTTAGGGTAGTGCAGTGGTGTTTGTGTAGTGTAGGGGGTCATGCTGGGGGTAGATTTAGGGTTTAGGGTAGTGCAGTGGTGTTTGGGGGGTGTAGGGAGTCGTGCTGGGGGAGTGTTTTAGGATTTAGGGTAGTACAGTGGTGTTTGGGTAGTGTAGGGGGTCGTGCTGGGGGTTAGTGTTTTAGGGTTTTAGGGTTTAGGGTAGTGCAGTGGTGTTTGGGTAGTGTAGGGGATACTGCTGGGGGTAGTGTTTTAGGGTTTAGGGTAGTGCAATGGTGTTTGGGTAGTGTAGGGGGTATTGCTGGGGGTAGTGTTTTAGGGTTTAGGGTAGTGCAGTGGTGTTTGGGTAGCGTAGGGGGTACTGCTGGGGGTAGTGTTTTATGGTTTAGGGTAGTGCAGTGGTGTTTGGGTAGTGTAGGGGTTCGTGCTGGGGTAGTTTTTTATGGTTTAGGGTAGTGCAGTGGTGTTTGTGTAGTGTAGGAGGTCGTGTTTTAGGGTTTAGGGTAGTGCAGTGGTCTTTGGGTAGTGTAGGGAGTCGTGCGGGGGTATTGTTTTAGAGTTTAGGGTAGTGCAGTGGTCTTTGGGTAGTGTAGGGGTTGTGCGGGGTTAGTGTTTTAGGGATTAGGGTAGTGCATTGGTATTTGGGTAGTGTAGGGGGTCATGCGGGGGTAGTGTTTCAGGGTTTAGGGCAGTGCAGTGGTGTTTAGGTAGTGTAGGGGGTCGTGCTGGGGGAGTGTTTTAGGGTTTAGGGCAGTGCAGTGGTGTTCGGGTAGTGTAGGGGGTCGTGCTGGGGGAGTGTTTTAGGGTTTAGGGCAGTGCAGTCGTGTTCGGGTAGTGTAGGGGGTCGTGCTGGGGGAGTATTTTAGGGTTTAGGGTAGTGCAGTGGTGTTCGGGTAGTGTAGGGGGTCATGCTGGGGGTAGTGTTCTAGGGTTTAGGGCAGTGCAGTGGTGTTCGGGCAGTGTAGGGGGTCGTGCTGGGGGTGGTGTTTTAGGGTTTAGGGCAGTGCAGTGGTGTTCGGACAGTGTAGGGGGTCGTGCTGGGGGTGGTGTTTCAGGGTTTAGGGCAGTGCAGTGGTGTTCGGGCAGTGTAGGGGGTCGTGCAGGGGGTGGTGTTTCAGGGTTTAGGGCAGTGCAGTGGTGTTCGGGCAGTGTAGGGGGTCGTGCAGGGGTGGTGTTTCAGGGTTTAGGGCAGTGGTGTTCGGGCAGTGTAGGGGGTCATGCTGGGGTTGGTGTTTCAGGGTTTGGGGCAGTGCAGTGGTGTTCGAGCAGTAAAGGGGGTCGTGCTGGGGGTGGTGTTTCAGGGTTTAGGGCAGTGCAGTGGTGTTCCGGCAGTGTAGGGGGTCGTGCAGGGGGTGGTGTTTCAGGGTTTAGTGCAGTGGTGTTCGGGCAGTGTAGGGGGTCGTGCTGGGGTGGTGTTTCAGGGTTTAGGGCAGTGCAGTGGTGTTCGGGCAGCGTAGGGTGTCTTGCTGAGGGGTGGTGTTTCAGGGTTTAGGGCAGTGCAGTAGTGTTTGGGCAGTGTAGGGGGTCATGCTGGGGGGAGTGTTTTAGGGTTTAGGGCAGTGCAGTCGTGTTCGGGTAGTGTAGGGGGTCGTGCTGGGGGTAGTGTTCTAGGGTTTAGGGCAGTGCAGTGGTGTTCGGGCAGTGTAGGGGGTCGTGCTGGGGGTGGTGTTTTAGGGTTTAGGGCAGTGCAGTGGTGTTCGGGCAGTGTAGGGGGTCGTCTTGGGGGTGGTGTTTCAGGGTTTAGGGCAGTGCAGTGGTGTTCGGGCAGTGTAGGGGTCGTGCAGGGGTGGTGTTTCAGGGTTTAGGGCAGTGCAGTGGTGTTCGGGCAGTGTAGGGGGTCGTGCAGGGGTGGTGTTTCAGGGTTTAGGGCAGTGGTGTTCGGGCAGTGTAGGGGGTCATGCTGGGGGTGGTGTTTCAGGGTTTAGGGCAGTGCAGTGGTGTTCGAGCAGTAAAGGGGGTCATGCTGGGGGTGGTGTTTCAGGGTTTAGGGCAGTGCAGTGGTGTTCGGGCAGTGTAGGGGGCAGTGCAGGGGGTGGTGTTTCAGGGTTTAGGGCAGTGCAGTGGTGTTCGGGCAGTGTAGGGGGTGGTGCAGGGGTGGTGTTTCAGGGTTTAAGGCAGTGCAGTGGTGTTCGGGCAGTGTAGGGGGTCGTGCAGGGGGTGGTGTTTCAGGGTTTAGGGCAGTGCAGTGGTGTTCGGGCAGTGTAGGGGGCGGTGCAGGGGGTGGTGTTTCAGGGTTTAGGGCAGTACAGTGGTGTTCGGGCATTGTAGGGGGTGGTGCTGGGGCTGGTGTTTCAGGGTTTAGGGCAGTGCAGTGGTGTTCGGGCAGTGTAGGGGGTCGTGCTGGGGCTGGTGTTTCAGGGTTTAGGGCAGTGCAGTGGTGTTCGGGCAGTGTAGGGGGTCGTGATGGGGCTGGTGTTTCAGGGTTTAGGGCAGTGCAGTGGTGTTCGGGCAGTGTAGGGGGTCATGCTGGAGCTGGTGTTTCAGGGTTTAGGGCAGTGCAGTGGTGTTTGGGCAGTATAGGGGGTCTTGCTGGTGCTGGTGTTTCAGAGTCTAGGGCAATGCAGTGGTGTTCGGGCAGTGTAGGGGGTCTTGCTGGGGCTGGTGTTTCAGGGTTTAGGGCAGTGCAGTGGTGTTCGGGCAGTGTAGGGGGTCGTGCTGGGGGTGGTGTTTCAGGGTTTAGGGCAGTGCAGTGGTGTTCGGGCAGTGTAGGGGGTCGTGCTGGGGCTAGTGTTTCAGGGTTTAGGGCAGAGCAATGGTGCTCAGGCAGTGTAGGGGGTTGTGCTGGGGGTGATGTTTCAGGGTTTATGGCAGTGCAGTGGTGTTAGGGCAGTGTAGGGGGTCGTGCTGGGGGTGGTGTTTCAGGGTTTAGGGCAGTGCAGTGGTGTTCCGGCAGTGTAGGGGGTCGTGCAGGGGTGGTGTTTCAGGGTTTAGTGCAGTGGTGTTCGTGCAGTGTATGGGGTCGTGCTGGGGTGGTGTTTCAGGGTTTAGGGCAGTGCAGTGGTGTTCGGGCAGTGTAGGGTGTCGTGCTGAGGGGTGGTGTTTCAGGGTTTAGGGCAGTGCAGTAGTGTTTGGGCAGTGTAGGGGGTCGTGCAGGGGGTGGTGTTTCAGGGTTTAGGGCAGTGCAGTGGTGTTCGGCCAGTGTAGGTAGTCTTGCTGGGGGTGGTGTTTCAGGGTTTAGGGCAGTGCAGTAGTTTTCGGGCAGTGTAGGCGGTCGTGCTGGGGCTGGTGTTTCAGGGTTTAGGGCAGTGCAGTGGTGTGCGGGCAGTGTACGGGGTTGTGCTGGGGCTGGTGTTTCAGGGTTTAGGGCAGTGCAGTGGTGTTCGGGCAGTGTAGGGGGTCGTGCTGGGGCTGGTGTTTCAGGGTTTAGGGCAGTGCAGTGGTGTTCGGGCAGTGTAGGGGGTCTTGCTGGGGCTGGTGTTTCAGGGTTTAGGGCAGTGCAGTGTAGGGGGTCGTGCTGGGGCTGGTTTTTCAGGGATTTGGGCAGAGTAGTCGTGTTCGGGCAGTGTAGGGGGTTTTGCTGGGGGTGATGTTTCAGGGTTTAGGGCAGTGCGGTGGTGTTCGGGCAGTGTAGGGGGTCTTGCTGGGGGTGGTGTTTCAGGGTTTAGGGCAGTGCAGTGGTGTTCGGGCAGTGTAGGGGGTCTTGCTGGGGGTGGTGTTTCAGGGTTTAGGGCAGTGGTGTTCGGGCAGTGTAGGGGGTCTTGCTGGGGGTGATGTTTCAGGGTTTAGGGCAGGGCAGTGGTGTTCGGGCAGTGTAGGGGTCTTGCTGGGGGTAGTGTTTCAGGGTTTAGGGCGGTGCAGTGGTGTTCGTGCAGTGTAGGGGGTCATGCTGGGGGTGGTGTTTCAGGGTTTAGGGCAGTGCAGTAGTGTTCGGGCAGTGTAGGATGTCGTGCAGGGGGTGGTGTTTCAGGGTTTAGGGCAGTGCAGTGGTGTTCTGGCAGTGTAGGGGTCATGCTGGGGTGGGGTTTCAGGGTTTAGGGCAGTACAGTGGTGTTCGGGCAGTGTAGGGGGTCGTGCAGGGGGTGGTGTTTCAGGGTAGTGCAGTGGTGTTCGGGCAGTGTAGGGGGTCGTGCTGGGGCTGGTGTTTCAGGGTTTAGGGCAGTGCAGTGGTGTTCGGGCAGTGTAGGGGGTCTTGCTGGGGGTGATGTTTCAGGGTTTAGGGCAGTGGTGTTCGGGCAGTGTAGGGGTCTTGCTGGGGGTGATGTTTCAGGGTTTAGGGCAGTGCAGTGGTGTTCGGGCAGTGTAGGGGGTCTTGCTGGGGGTAGTGTTTCAGGGTTTAGGGCAGTGCAGTGGTGTTCGTGCAGTATAGGGGGTCATGCTGGGGATGGTGTTTCTGGGTTTAGGGCAGTGCAGTAGTGTTCGAGCAGTGTAGGGGGTTGTGCAGGGGGTGGTGTTTCAGGGTTTAGGGCAGTGCAGTGGTGTTCGGGCAGTGTAGGGGGTTGTGCTGGGGCTGGTGTTTCAGGGTTCAGGGCAGTGCAGTGGTGTTCAGGCAGTGTAGGGGGTCGTGCTGAGGCTGGTGTTTCACGGTTTAGGGCAGTGCAGTGGTGTTCGGGCAGTGTAGGGGGTCGTGCTGGGGCTGGTGTTTCAGGGTTTAGGGCAGTGCAGTGGTGTTCGGGCAGTGTAGGCGGTCGTGCTGGGGCTGGTGTTTCAGGGTTTAGGGCAGTGCAGTGGTGTTCGGGCAGTGTAGGGGTCGTGCTGGGGCTGGTGTTTCAGGGTTTAGGGCAGTGCAGTGGTGCTCGGGCAGTGTAGGGGGTCGTGCTGGGGGTGATGTTTCAGGGTTTAGGGTAGTGCAGTGGTGTTCGGGCAGTGTAGGGGGTCGTGCAGGGGCTGGTGTTTCAAGGTTTAGGGCAGTGCAGTGGTGTTCGGGCAGTGTAGGGGGTCGTGCTGGGGCTGGTGTTTCAGGGTTTTGGGCAGAGCAGTGGTGTTCGGGCAGTGTAGGGGGTCATGCTGGGGGTAGTGTTTCAGGGTTTAGGGCAGTGCAGTGGTGTTCGGGCAGTGTAGGGGGTCGTGCTGGGGGTGGTGTTTCAGGGTTTAGGTCAGTGGTGTTCGGGCAGTGTAGGGGGTCTTGCTGGGGGTGATGTTTCAGGGTTTAGGGCAGTGCAGTGGTGTTCGGGCAGTGTAGGGGGTCTTGCTGGGGGTAGTGTTTCAGGGTTTAGGGCAGTGCAGTGGTGTTCGGGCAGTGTAGGGGGTCATGCTGGGGGTGGTGTTTCAGGGTTTAGGGCAGTGCAGTGGTGTTCGGGCAGTGTAGGGGGTCGTGAAGGGGGTGGTGTTTCAGGGTTTAGGGCAGTGCAGTGGTGTTCGGGCAGTGTAGGGGGTCGTGCTAGGGGTGGTGTTTCAGGGTTTAGGGCAGTGCAGTGGTGTTCGGGCAGTGTAGGGGGTCATGCAGGGGCTGGTGTTTCAGGGTTTAGGGCAGTGCAGTGGTGTTTGGGCAGTGTAGGGGGTCGTGCTGGGGGTAGTGTTTTAGGGTTTAGGGTAGTGCAGTGGTGCTTGTGTAGTGTAGGGGGTCGTGCTGGGGGTAGTGTTTTAGGGTTTAGGGTAGTGCAGTGGTGTTTGTGTAGTGTAGGGGGTCATGTTTTAGGGTAGTGCAGTGGTGTTTGGGTAGTGTAGGGGGTCGTGCTGGTGGTAGTGTTTTAGGATTTAGGTTAGTGCAGTGGTGTTTGGGTAGTGTAGGGGGTCGTGCTGGGGGTAGTGTTTTAGGGTTTAGGATAGTGCAGTGGTGCTTGTGTAGTGTAGGGGTCGTGCTGGGGGTAGTGTTTTAGGGTTTAAGGTAGTGCAGTGGTGTTTTTGTAGTGTAGGGGGTCATGTTTTAAGATGCAATGCTCCAATACCTGACCAGTCTGCACTACATAAAACTGCAAAAAAACTAAAAATAAAAAGTGTTTTGCACACTTTTGTCATTGGGCTATATGTGGGCTACATCTGGGTAATATTTGTGCTACATTTGGGCTCTTTTTTCACTGGTGGCCATCTTGGAAGACTTCTTTGTTATGAAGTTTCCTAATTTCTTCATTTACTGCAGTCTTCTCAGTAGGAAATGCTTTCAGTTTTTACTTTGATTCCATCAAGAAGTCATTCAGATGTGTCTCACATCTGCCATAAATTCAGAATGTTAGCACTCTAGTTGCTCATTAGATCACTGGAGTAAAGCTACTGCTCACCAGGGAGTTAACTGGTAGTCTGCTGCTGGTATTGAAAGTGATTGTTTCAGTCTGCATGTCAGAATTTTCTAATGAAATAGAAGAGGATATGAGATCTCACTTAAAACATGCCCTAATTTTTCTTTCTGCAGCACTAACCATAATTTCTATTTCAAAAGAACCCCTCATTTTGTTCCTTTTTAAATTAAATGTTTTAAGTGTTACCGGTTTATTCCAATCAAGATGGCTTCAGGTGTGCCATACTTTTGTCATAAGTAAGGCTGTTAGCGCTCTAGTTGTTCTTTAGAACACTCTGGGAAGCTGCAGTAGAACACAAAGGCATCAACTGGCAGGCTGCTCCTGTTGAAATATAACAGGAAGATATTTGAGATCACACTTGAAATATGTCCTAATTTTTCTTTCTACAGCACTAACCATAATTTCTATGACAAAATGAACCCCCTCATTTTGTTCCTTTTTAAATTAAATGTTTTAAGTGTTACCAGTTTATTCCAATCAAGATGGCTTCAGGTGTGCCATACTTTTGTCATAAGTAAGGCTGTTAGCACTCTAGTTGTTCTTTAGAACACTCTGGGAAGCTGCAGTAGAACACAAAGGCATCAACTGGCAGGCTGCTCCTGTTGAAATATAACAGGAAGATATTTGAGATCACACTTGAAACATGTCCTAATTTTTCTTTCTACAGCACTAACCATAATTTCTATGACAAAATGAACCCCATCATTTTGTTCCTTTTAAATTAAATTGTTTAAGTGTTACCAGTTTATTCCAATCAAGATGGCTTCAGGTGTGCCATACTTTTGTCATAAGTAAGGCTGTTAGCACTCTAGTTGTTCTTTAGAACACTCTGGGAAGCTGCAGTAGAACACAAAGGAATCAACTGACAGTCTCTGCCCTTGTTGGATGTACATGTTTTACTGAGAATGTCAGACTTCATTCTCACATGAGTGAGAAAGATAATGTGAATTTACAGAAAATATGCTCTCATTTTAGCTTCTGGAGCACCTTCCAAACCTCCATGGGACAAGCATGAGAAAATAGTGTTCTCTCAAACATGATTCATGATATCCCAGCAGAAGGTTTTTCACATGGTAAAATCACCTTAGAATACACCACAATTCCTAAAATTAGTATGGTACCATCAACAAATAAATTCTAATGTAACTAAAGCCTGTTATCACCCTTTATAGTTCTCCTTTTGGTGACCCTCAAAATCTTCTATTCACTACAATGCATTTCAATGAGGTACTATCATTTATATTGGTCCCAAGATGGCTGCCAGCAATTCCAGGATGAAGTGCTGACAGCCAATCAGATCTCACGATGACATGTGTGGTTAGGCTCCGCCCAGATATATATGTGACTTTACTTTTGATTTTCTCAGGAACTACTGAACGGATTTACACCATTTAAGCAAAAGGCACGACACTGAACCAAGGGCTACCTCTTTGCCAAATTTGGTGTAATTCCGTTCAGCAGTTCGGGCTGTAGCTGCGACTAAAGGTTCCTATGGAAAAATGAATGGGGAAAACGCGTTTTGGGACCCCCTTTTTCTCGGCCCCCGCTTGACGTATCACCCCGAGACTTTCAGGATAGGAGCGGACCGGAGCGCCCCAACAAGTTGGAAACTTTCGCGAAGATTCGTCAACCGGCGCCAACGTTATTTCAAATAGAATGTCGCGGATTTCCTATGGATAATAGGTTTTAACTATAACTATCTACTGGCGACCGCCAGTAGATAATATATATATTATCTACTGGCGGTCGCCAGTAGATAGTTATAGTTAAAACCTATTATCCATAGGAAATCCGCGACATTCTATTTGAAATAACGTTGGCGCCGGTTAACGAATCTTCGCGAAAGTTTCCAACTTGTTGGGGCGCTCCGGTCCGCTCCTATCCTGAAAGTCTCGGGGTGATACGTCAAGCAGGGGACGAGAAAAAAGGGGGGTCCCAAAACGTGTTTTCCCCATTCATTTTTCCATAGGAACCTTTAGTCGCAGCTACAGCCCGAACTGCTGAACGGAATTACACCAAATTTGGCAAAGAGGTAGCCCTTGGTTCAGTGTCGTGCCTTTTGCTTAAATGGTGTAAATCCGTTCAGTAGTTCCTGAGAAAATCAAAAGTAAAGTCACATATATATCTGGGCGGAGCCTAACCACACATGTCATCGTGAGATCTGATTGGCTGTCAGCACTTCATCCTGGAATTTCTGGCAGCCATCTTGGGACCAATATAAATGATAGTACCTCATTGAAATGCATTGTAGTGAATAGAAGATTTTGAGGGTCACCAAAAGGAGAACTATAAAGGGTGATAACAGGCTTTAGTTACATTAGAATTTATTTGTTGACGGTACCATACTAATTTTAGGAATTGTGGTGTATTCCAAGGTGATTTTACCATGTGAAAAACCTTCTGCTGGGATATCATGAATCATGTTTGAGAGAACACTATTTTCTCATGCTTGTCCCATGGAGGTTTGGAAGGTGCTCCAGAAGCTAAAATGAGAGCATATTTTCTGTAAATTCACATTATCTTTCTCACTCATGTGAGAATGAAGTCTGACATTCTCAGTAAAACATGTACATCCAACAAGGGCAGAGACTGTCAGTTGATTCCTTTGTGTTCTACTGCAGCTTCCCAGAGTGTTCTAAAGAACAACTAGAGTGCTAACAGCCTTACTTATGACAAAAGTATGGCACACCTGAAGCCATCTTGATTGGAATAAACTGGTAACACTTAAAACATTTAATTTAAAAAGGAACAAAATGATGGGGTTCATTTTGTCATAGAAATTATGGTTAGTGCTGTAGAAAGAAAATTAGGACATGTTTCAAGTGTGATCTCAAATATCTTCCTGTTATATTTCAACAGGAGCAGCCTGCCAGTTGATGCCTTTGTGTTCTACTGCAGCTTCCCAGAGTGTTCTAAAGAACAACTAGAGTGCTAACAGCCTTACTTATGACAAAAGTATGGCACACCTGAAGCCATCTTGATTGGAATAAACTGGTAACACTTAAAACATTTAATTTAAAAAGGAACAAAATGATGGGGTTCATTTTGTCATAGAAATTATGGTTAGTGCTGTAGAAAGAAAAATTAGGACATATTTCAAGTGTGATCTCAAATATCTTACTGTTATATTTCAACAGGAGCAGCCTGCCAGTTGATGCCTTTGTGTTCTACTGCAGCTTCCCAGAGTGTTCTAAAGAACAACTAGAGCGCTAACAGCCTTACTTATGACAAAAGTATGGCACACCTGAAACCATCTTGATTGGAATAAACCGGTAACACTTAAAACATTTAATTTAAAAAGGAACAAAATGAGGGGTTCTTTTTAAATAGAAATTATGGTTAGTGCTGCAGAAAGAAAAATTAGGGCATGTTTTAAGTGAGATCTCAAATCCTCTTCTATTTCATTAGAAAATTCTGACATGCAGACTGAAACAATCACTTTCAATACCAGCAGCAGACTACCAGTTAACTCCCTGGTGAGCAGTAGCTTTACTCCAGTGATCTAATGAGCAACTAGAGTGCTAACATTCTGAATTTATGGCAGATGTGAGACACATCTGAATGCCTTCTTGATGGAATCAAAGTAAAAACTGAAAGCATTTCCTACTGAGGAGACTGCAGTAAATGAAGAAATTAGGAAACTTCATAACAAAGAAGTCTTCCAAGATGGCCACCAGTGAAAAAAGAGCCCAAATGTAGCACAAATATTACCCAGATGTAGCCCACATATAGCCCAATGACAAAAGTGTGCAAAACACTTTTTATTTTTAGTTTTTTGCAGTTTTATGTAGTGCAGACTGGTCAGGTATTGGAGCATTGCATCTTAAAACATGACCCCCTACACTACAAAAACACCACTGCACTATCCTAAACCCTAAAACACTACCCCCAGCACGACCCCCTACACTTCCCAAACACCACTGCACTAACCTAAATCCTAAAACACTACCACCAGCACGACCCCCTACACTACCCAAACACCACTGCACTACCCTAAAACATGACCCACTACACTACACAAACACCACTGCACTACCCTAAACCCTAAAACACTACCCCCAGCACGACCCCCTACACTACACAAGCACCACTGCACTACCCTAAACCCTAAAACACTACCCCCAGCACGACCCCCTACACTACACAAACACCACTGCACTACCCTAAACCCTAAAACACTACCCCCAGCACGACCCCCTACACTACCCAAACACCACTGCACTAACCTAAATCCTAAAACACTATCCCCAGCATGACCCCCTACACTACACAAACACCACTGCACTACCGTAAACCCTAAAACACTACCCCCAGCACGACCCCCTACACTACACAAGCACCACTGCACTACCCTAAACCCTAAAACACTACCCCCAGCACGACCCCCTACACTACACAAACACCACTGCACTACCCTAAACCCTAAAACACTACCCCCAGCACGACCCTCTACACTACCCAAACACCACTGCACTAACCTAAATCCTAAAACACTACCCCCAGCATGACCCCCTACACTACCCAAACACCACTGCACTACCCTGAAAACATGACCCCCTACACTACACAAACACCACTGCACTACCCTAAACCCTAAAACACTACCCCCAGCACGACCCCCTACACTACACAAGCACCACTGCACTACCCTAAACTCTAAAACACTACCCCCAGCACGACCCCCTACACTACACAAACACCACTGCACTACCCTAAACCCTAAAACACTACCCCCAGCACGACCCCCTACACTACCCAAACACCACTGCACTAACCTAAATCCTAAAACACTATCCCCAGCATGACCCCCTACACTACACAAACACCACTGCACTACCGTAAACCCTAAAACACTACCCCCAGCACGACCCCCTACACTACACAAGCACCACTGCACTACCCTAAACCCTAAAACACTACCCCCAGCACGACCCCCTACACTACACAAACACCACTGCACTACCCTAAACCCTAAAACACTACCCCCAGCACGACCCTCTACACTACCCAAACACCACTGCACTAACCTAAATCCTAAAACACTACCCCCAGCATGACCCCCTACACTACCCAAACACCACTGCACTACCCTAAAACATGACCCCCTACACTACACAAACACCACTGCACTACCCTAAACCCTAAAACACTACCCCCAGCACGACCCCCTACACTACACAAGCACCACTGCACTACCCTAAACCCTAAAACACTACCCCCAGCACGACCCCCTACACTGCCCGAACACCACTGCACTGCCCTAAACCCTGAAACACCACCCCCTTCACGACCCCCTACACTGCCCGAACACCACTGCACTGCCCTAAACCCTGAAACATCACCCCCAGCACAACCCCCTACACTGCCTGAGCACCATTGCTCTGCCCTAAACCCTGAAACACCAGCCCCAGCACGACCCCCTACACTGCCCGAACACCACTGCACTGCCCTAAACCCTGAAACACCAGCCCCAGCACGACCCCCTACACTGCCCGAACACCACTGCACTGCCCTAAACCCTGAAACACCAGCCCCAGCAAGACCCCCTACACTGCCCGAACACCACTGCATTGCCCTAGACTCTGAAACACCAGCCCCAGCAAGACCCCCTACACTGCCCGAACACCACTGCACTGCCCTAAACCCTGAAACAACAGCCCCAGCACGACCCCCTACACTGCCCGAACACCACTGCACTGCCCTAAACACTGAAACACCAGACCCAGCACCACCCCCTACACTGCCCGAACACCACTGCACTGCCCTAAACCCTGAAACACCAGCCCCAGCACCACCCCCTACAATGCCCGAACACCACTGTACTGCCCTAAACCCTGAAACACCACCCCTGCACCGCCCCCTACACTGCCCGAACACCACTGCACTGCCCTAAACCCTGAAACACCACCCCTGCACGACCCCTACACTGCCCGAACACCACTGCACTGCCCTAAACCCTGAAACACCACCCCCTGCACCACCCCCTACACTGCCCGAACACCACTGCACTGCCCTAAACCCTGAAACACCACCCCCAGCATGACCCCCTTTACTGCTCGAACACCACTGCACTGCCCCAAACCCTGAAACACCACCCCCAGCATGACCCCCTACACTGCCCGAACACCACTGCCCTAAACCCTAAAACACCACCCCTGCATAACCCCCTACACTGCCCGAACACCACTGCACTGCCCTAAACCCTGAAACACCACCCCCTGCACCACCCCCTACACTGCCTGAACACCACTGCACTGCCCTAAACCCTGAAACACCACCCCCAGCATGACCCCCTACACTGCCCGAACACCACTGCACTACCCTAAATCCTAAAACACTACCACCAGCACGACCCCCTACACTACCCAAACACCACTGCACTACCCTAAACACATGACCCCCTACACTACACAAACACCACTGCACTACCCTAAACCCTAAAACACTACCCCCAGCACGACCCCCTACACTACACAAGCACCACTGCACTACCCTAAACCCTAAAACACTACCCCCAGCACGACCCCCTACACTACACAAACACCACTGCACTACCCTAAACCCTAAAACACTACCCCCAGCACGACCCCCTACACTACCCAAACACCACTGCACTAACCTAAATCCTAAAACACTACCCCCAGCATGACCCCCTACACTACCCAAACACCACTGCACTACCCTAAAACATGACCCCCTACACTACACAAACACCACTGCACTACCCTAAACCCTAAAACACTACCCCCAGCACGACCCCCTACACTACACAAGCACCACTGCACTACCCTAAACCCTAAAACACTACCCCCAGCACGACCCCCTACACTACACAAACACCACTGCACTACCCTAAACCCTAAAACACTACCCCCAGCACGACCCTCTACACTACCCAAACACCACTGCACTAACCTAAATCCTAAAACACTACCCCCAGCATGACCCCCTACACGACCCAAACACCACTGCACTACCCTAAAACATGACCCCCTACACTACACAAACACCACTGCACTACCCTAAACCCTAAAACACTACCCCCAGCACGACCCCCTACACTACACAAGCACCACTGCACTACCCTAAACCCTAAAACACTACCCCCAGCACGACCCCCTACACTGCCCGAACACCACTGCACTGCCCTAAACCCTGAAACACCACCCCTTCACGACCCCCTACACTGCCCGAACAACACTGCACTGCCCTAAACCCTGAAACATCACCCCCAGCACAACCCCCTACACTGCCTGAGCACCATTGCTCTGCCCTAAACCCTGAAACACCAGCCCCAGCACGACCCCCTACACTGCCCGAACACCACTGCACTGCCCTAAACCTTGAAACACCAGCCCCAGCACGACCCCCTACACTGCCCGGACACCACTGCACTGCCCTAAACCCTGAAACACCAGCCCCAGCAAGACCCCTACACTGCCCGAACACCACTGCATTGCCCTAGACTCTGAAACACCAGCCCCAGCAAGACCCCTACACTGCCCGAACACCACTGCACTGCCCTAAACCCTGAAACACCAGCCCCAGCATGACCCCCTACACTGCCCGAACACCACTGCACTGCCCTAAACCCTGAAACACCAGCCCCAGCACCACCCCCTACACTGCCCGAACACCACTGCACTGCCCTAAACCCTGAAACACCAGCCCCAGCACCACCCCCTACAATGCCCGAACACCACTGTACTGCCCTAAACCCTGAAACACCACCCCTGCACCACCCCCTACACTGCCCGAACACCACTGCACTGCCCTAAACCCTGAAACACCACCCCCTGCACGACCCCCTACACTGCCCGAACACCACTGCACTGCCCTAAACCCTGAAACACCACCCCCTGCACCACCCCCTACACTGCCCGAACACCACTGCACTGCCCTAAACCCTGAAACACCACCCCCAGCATGACCCCCTTTACTGCTCGAACACCACTGCACTGCCCCAAACCCTGAAACACCACCCCCAGCATGACCCCCTACACTGCCCGAACACCACTGCCCTAAACCCTAAAACACCACCCCTGCATGACCCCCTACACTGCCCGAACACCACTGCACTGCCCTAAACCCTGAAACACCACCCCCTGCACGACCCCCTACACTGCCTGAACACCACTGCACTGCCCTAAACCCTGAAACACCACCCCCAGCACGACCCCCTACACTGCCCGAACACCACTGCACTACCCTAAACCCTAAAACACCACCCCCAGCACGACCCCCTACACTGCCCGAACACCACTGCACTGCCCTAAACCCTAGAACACTACCCCCAGCATTACCCCCTACACTACCCGAACACCACTGCACTACCCTAAACCCTAAAATACTCCCCGCAGGACGACTCCCTACACTACCCAAACACCACTGCACTACCCTAAACCCTAAATCTACCCCCAGCATGACCCCCTACACTACACAAACACCACTGCACTACCCTAAACCCTAAATCTACCCCCAGCATGACCCCCTACACTACACAAACACCACTGCACTACCCTAAACCCTAAATCTAACCCCAGCATGACCCCCTACACTACACAAACACCACTGCACTACCCTAAACCCTAAAACACTACCCCCAGCACGACCCTCTTCACTACCTAAACACAACTGCACAATTTGTTACAGGCGTTGCAACGCAGGCCTGTGGTGCTTACTAGAAGTACCTGGTGGGCTGGTTGGGCCCCAGGGACTCTCAGGATTCAAGGTGACCTAATCCCCCAACTTAAAACGCGCCACGGGGCGCGTTTGCACAGTGGTGAAGGGAGGGGGCGGGGCCTCAGGTGACATGTGCGCAAACACTCCCTGTGGTGCGTTTTAAGTTGGGGAGTTAATTCCCTTTGAATCCTGGGGGCCAACTAGCCCACCAGGTACCTTCAGTAAGCACAACAGAGTTGCGTTGCAGAGAGGTGAAAAAAGGTGCGTGGCCTCGGAACGCCTCTCTGCAACTCAGCTCTGTGGTCCTAACTGTAGGTACCTGGGGGGCTAGTTGGGCCCCAGGGACCCTCAGGATTCAAGGGGACTTAATCCCGCAACTTAAAACGCGCCATGGGGCGCGTTTGCACACATGTCACCTCAGGCCCCCCTCCCTTCACCACTGTGCAAACGCGCACTGGCTCTGGTTAGTCAGAGTCAGTTACCACCAGTACCCGTCTGAAAAAGTTGTGGGCACAGGATGATTTTGCAACAAGGCCTCTTTCTGCTCCTCTGTTGGTTCTTTCTGCACATCTTTTGCTTCTTTCTGTGCGTTTTTTCTTCTTTCTTCACATGTCCTACCTCTGTTGGCATAGTTAGAAACTAGCATTTAAAAAACCTTTGAAATTCACTTAAAAAATCATAGGTTTCAGGCACGTTATAGTTAGAAATTAGCATTTAAAAAACCTTTGAAATTCACTGAAAAAACCATAGGTTTTAGGCACGTTATAGTTAGAAATTAGCATTTAAAAAACCTTTGAAATTCACTGAAAAAACCATAGGTTTCAGGCACGTTATAGTTAGAAATTAGCATTTAAAAAACCTTTGAAATTCACTGAAAAAACCATAGGTTTCAGACACGTTATAGTTAGAAATTAGCATTTAAAAAACCTTTGAAATTCACTGAAAAAACCATAGGTTTTAGGGACAGTTATAGTTAGTTGGACATTGCACTTGTACAAAACCCGTGAAATTCCCCTGTTATAGTTAGTTCAGCTAACTATAACTCGCGCCCCCGCAATGCACTGCTGATGACGTCACATATTACATCACTCATGACATGGTCAGTGACATCACTGATGACATCACTGATGACATCTCAAATGACATCACTGATGACATCATCCATGTGATAATTTCATGCATCTTCTCACACCCTAATATAACTTTTGATACACCCACTCTAAATTACAGACTGCCATTCTCAAAACCATAGACACTCCAACACCAAAAACTACATACCCACTCACTGATTCTTAGGTCTACACACACATCCACTCACTCACCTGTACAGTCACTCATACTTACAGTCACTCAGTACAGGACTATCATATGCACTCATACACCTATATAAACACTCACACACCGCCACTCATCCATAGAGGTACTCACACACCTAGTCAGTCATGCAAAAATTAATCACACACCCATTTACTCACCTATACAGTTATACACACACCAGCTCACTTACTCATACAAATACTAGCACATTCTTACGCTCTTATACAATAACTGATACAAGCACACACGCATCCATACAGCCACTCTCACAATAACACACTCTCACTTATAGCCATTTAAATACTCTAACACACATATATACTGCCTTTTACATATGTAGTTACTCGCACATGTACCACTGAGATATACATTCACTCACTAACACACCCATACACACACTCACCCACCCAAGCAGTCCATCACAGATGCACTCTTGAAATCATGCACCCAGTGAATCACCCACTCACACATCTATGTATAGAGTCACACACACCCCACCCACACAAACAGTCAGGCAGCCATACAGATACTCAGAGAACCAATCAATAACCCATATAGACACTCATGTAGCTATTCGCAAATCCATGCATCCACTTACACACCAACAAACAGACGGATACAGACATTCACACAGTTTAGTCACTAACCCATGCATTCAGTAAGATACGTTTAATCACTCACTTGTAGAGTCAGTCACTCACGTACTAAATCATCCATTCAGACACTTATACACCCACTCATTCTTCAATACACCTTTCCCTATATATATTAAACATATTTAAACTTTACAGAAACACACAGTCACTGGATGATGTCATCAGTGATGTCATCAGTGATGTCATTTGAGATGTCATCAGTGATGTCATCAGTGATGTCACTGACCATGTCATGAGTGATGTAATATGTGACGTCATCAGCAGTGCATTGCGGGGTGCGAGTTATAGTTAGCTGAACTAACTATAACAGGGGAATTTCACGGGTTTTGTATGAGTGCAATGTCCAACTAACTATAACTGTCCCTAAAACCTATGGTTTTTTCAGTGAATATA
>CAWUFW010028619.1:0-21170 GCA_963921515.1 Calotriton arnoldi | reverse complement strand
AAGCCCGTTTTTGAGCAAAGTTCGATGGTGGTGTGCGCTTGAGGGACGGAGCGGCGGCCGACAAGATGGCGACCGCTGTGTGCTGATGGCAATGCGGGCTGCGCGCTGGCCCCCGACAGCAGTGGTCCACAGAGGTTTAAAGTTAGACTCAGCGCGGCTGCGACGAGAGTACGTACCGCCCCTGCAGATTGAAGGAAACTGCCTGGCATGAAGATCCAGACCTGCGGAAGACGGCCCGGGCAGGAGCAGCGGAGATGCCCGGGAGAAGACCGTGAGATGGTAAGGCCGTGATTAAGGGACTGGGTGCGGGTGGTGCATGCCTACCCTCCTGCCGGGGACTATGCGGCTCGGAATGTCCCGCTAGGACTGCAGTGCAGATCACTGAAAACAACTGGCGGTCACGAACGTCCCTGGCAGCAAAGCACTTTCAGGCAGCAAGAGAGGCAACTGAATAGATAGAACGCAGGAGAGGAGGAGAGCCCGGGCCGAGAGTGCTGACTCTTACCAATAAACAACACCCCCTGCTGGAGTGCAAAGACCCACAGGGAGGGCCACCCCTGGAGGTTGGAGGCCGCACGGAAGAGCAATCTGGTATAACACACAATGCCCTGAGACGCAGTGGGGCCCGGTGAGGCGCTGTAATGTAGGCTGCCCCCTCCCCGTCTGCACCAGACTCCACAAGCTACTTCTTCTCCGGCATAGCAACTCTGCTCAAGACCCCTGTCAGACACCCCCAGAGCTAACAAAAGTAGACACGATCCTTAGAAGGGAGCGGAGGAAGCTCAGGAGTGCCGGAATACGAGGCATAGGGTCAGGGGCGATGGGGTGGGCGCGAGTTCTAGCGCAAAGTCACCAAATGGCGCCAATGGGCAAAACAGATAAAATACAAACCAAGCTCACTTTTGACAGTAGAAAAAGCACAAGAGGTATGTCAGACATAACAGAAGATAATACAGGGGAAACTTCAAATGCAGGCACATCAACACTGGAAAGTACCCTATTGGCGATGCAACAAAGTCTGCATTCCATAGACGGGAAGATAGACCACATTAATCTCAGCTTGGGCCACCTCATCACTAAACTAGATAACCACGCGGTGCATCTGACGGAAATGGAGCAAAGGATCTCGAGCTCAGAGAATACCGTGAACTCTGTAAAAGCCACATGCCTAAACATGGAAAAAGTGCTGGTGCTAATCCAAGCCAAAAATGAAAATTTAGAAGCGCTTTCTAGAAGAAGCAATTTACTCGTCACAGGAATTCCGGAAACAACGAACATGGGAAAACCAGAAGAATACATAGAGCGCATGCTTAAAGAAGTCTTTGGCGCAAATAATCTATCACCCCTACTAGTGGTGGAGAGGGCCCACTGGTCGCTGGGGCCGAGACTGATCCCGGGGGCCCCAACTCCGAGACCAATGATTGCTAAACTGTTGAATTACAGGGACAGGGACACAGTGCTTTGGTTGGCTCGTGAGCGGCAGGACACAATACATATCAAGGGAGAATGGTCTCCTTCTACCCAGACTTTACAGCCAGCTTCCAAGCAGCTAGGAAAGAATATGCACCAGTCAAGAAAAAACTGCAAACCGCTGGCATCCCTTATGCGATGCTCTATCCAGTCAGGTAGAACATCAGGGCAAAACAAAGATCTTTGTAACGCCGCAGTCGGCACTGGAGTATGTCAATAAACTACCTGTGAAGAACAAAAATGCCCCTCAAGACCGTGTTGCTGCTACGGAGGAAGATTGAACCTAATGTACCAAGCTGCATCCTCGCGCTCGACAGTGCTCTGCTGGTGCTGCTGAGGCATGTGTCCACACGGCTATCAAGGGAACTGTATGCCACACACTAGTCAAGCTGAGAGATGAGAGCGAGATTCAACAGAGACACCATTATAAACACCCTTAATCATATATCTGTCAAATTGGGGCACCACTGCCTCCAAACTTCGCTGGAGTCAGTTGCAGCACACCAGATTTCACAAAATGTTACGGCCGCCCTCTGGAGAAGGGAGGGTAACCGGGACTCTGTATTTCATTTCATAGCCAACATGATGCTGGCAGCACTAGGCAGCTGGCACAGGCTGAGGTTACTGTTTGTATGGTTTACTATGCATGGCTTATTCTTTAGCATGATTGGGATGCTGAAGTGGGAGGGGGGAGGGAGAAATGTTATTGAATGTTGCTGCCTTCACTGTCCACATTGCATATTGCCTGGCGAGGGCAAAACTGCACCACAGACACATAGAACCCGAAACTGCACAAGGGGATGATGGGGAAGACCCTGAGAGGCTGAATATAACATCTTGCATAACCTGGAACGTGCGCGGATTTAGCAATCCCCGTAACACATGACAAGTAATGGCCTACCTAGATAGACACAACATACATATTGCAATGCTCCAGGAAACACACCTTACCAAACGCTCAGAGTGTGCAGTGGGAGCTCGATGGGCTGAGACCCACCTGGCCTCGTCATACTCCTCCTATTCCAGGGGGTGCTCATCTTGGTGAAAAAAGGGGTTTCGTTTGAGGTCACCCGAACCATCACAGATGACCAGGGAGGATATGCGATTCTACAGGGTGTACTGTCAGGTACCTTGGTCATGCTAGTCAATACATATGGGCCAAACATAGATGACCCTCGTTTTTTTAATCAAATCTGGAACGAGCGTCGGCTCCTTACTCCAGCGATTGTAATTTTTTGGGGGGGTATGATTTAACACTGTTTTAACCCCACTGGAGGATAGATCGTCACAGGCACTGCCACAAGATAAGAGCGCAGGAAGGGTGTTGAGGGAGGGCATGGCAGAATTTGATATGGTGGATGTGTGGCGGCTAAGAAACCCGGCAATGGAGGAAACCCACATGTCTTCAGCACACACCTTATGATCCCGTATCGATTATTGGTTGACATCCACCCAATTGAACACATGGACATGGGGAGTGCAACATCTTGCCAAAACATTGTCAGACCATAGTCCTGTAAAACTAGACTTCGTAGTGCCAACATAGAAACCAGTGGAGGTTCAATGCTAACACCTTACTTGACCCCACATACATAGATACTGTTAGACGGGCCATTACGGAATATTTAGACCTTAATGTGGGCTCAGTGGCCGGAGCCGACACTCTGTGGGAAGCGTTCAAAGCCACAGTAAGAGGTGTCTGTATTGGTACGCAGGTGGGCATACTCAGAGACATACGAGGGCAAATAGCAAAACGGAACAAAAACTGCAGGCACTAGAAAGAGAGTTAGAGACGGAATGGAGAGCAGACACACTTGCGGAGATCAGGGGCACTATCACACAATACAATGACATGGCACTGAGGGAAACACGCTATATATCCAGACGCCACGTAGCCAGGACATGCGGGGAGGGTGGGCGACCTGGTCGTGTGCTGGCAGCTAAGATACGTCCTGCTGGTGCACATAAACCTATAACAATAATAACAGATGACGGGGGAATGGAGCAATACGACACACCTGGGAACCTTGGGGCATTTTTTACATACTATGAGAAGCTATATGAATCCAAGGTGTCCCCCTCGGAAGCAAACATTACCGCTTACTTGGAGGACATAGCCCTCGCGTGGCTGTCTAATGGTCAACGCGAATACCTGATGCAACCAGTGGATGTGGAGGAGGTGACCGAGGCCATTCGCTCCTTACCAAATGGGCAGGTGCCGGGCCCTAATGATTTAAGTGGCGAATTCTATAAAGAGTCTGCAGACATGTTGGCGCCACATCTATTGTATCTATATATTTAAGCATATGCGAAACAGATTTTGCCCCCCACATTGAGAGAGGCCCTCCTGATAGTTTTACTGAAAGCAGATAAACAGCCTGACAAATGCGAATCATATGACCCCCTGTCCCTCATTAACACGGACAATAAAATACTGGAGCACATACTAGCCACCAGACTAAGACCACTGATGCCCAACATGGTTTTACCGGACCAGTCCGGGTTCATACCAGAAAAATCAACGGCGCAAAATTTAAGGACCATATTTGCATTGCTACACCAATTGAACCCTGAGCTTGAGGCAGCGGGGGTACTTCTTGATGCCGCCAAAGCCTTTGACTCTATTGAATGGCCCTAAATGTTTATGGTCTTGGGACGCATGTGTATTCTGGAGACTTTCCTCAGATGGGTACGCCTCCTATATAGCGCACCGGTTACATGAGTGAGGATAAATGGGCACACCTCTAACCAAATAGGTACGCAACAGGCCTGTCCGCTGTCACCAATCCTGTTCACTATAGCCCTGGAACCCCTGGCTTGCAAAATCTATCAATGTCATAAACAAGCGGCATTGAGATTCCAGCAGAGGCCTATAGGTATCTCGCTATATGCGGACGACATGGTCCTATATGTCCGAAATCCCACACAACACCTAGCAGTGCTACTCAGAGAATATATTAAGTTTGAGGGATTTTCCGGCCTGGGTATCAACTGGGCCAAATCGATAATAATACCACTAACCCAGATTACGGTGCTGTGTGCGCTGGACTATCCACTAAAATGGAGTACGGACCCAGTGAAATATCTGGGGGTGTGGATCCACAAGGACCCCGAAATAGTAATATGTGAAAACTATGGGAAGGCGCTGGACAAACTGAGTAGTCAAGTGGCTAGATGGATAAAAATGCCGCTCTCCCTAGCTGATAGAGTGGCGGTTATGAAAATGATTGTAGTCCCTTGCTTCTTATATTTATTCAATAACATTCCAATAGTCCTGCCCCAATACTTCTTTAAAATGCTACGTACGCAGCTAATTTCATTGAGCTGGGCAGGCAAACAACTGTGTATTAAATGAGACAACACAACACTTCCATATGAGCAAGGTGGGTTCGAAGCACCGGCCCTACACTTATATTACCTATGTGCTCAAGTTCAGTACGCATACTATTAGTATTACCCACAACCATATATACCACTCCTGGTGGTGGAGGAGAGGGCGGCTCACCCGATACCACTTCAATATACTCTAACACATAACTGCACTACGGCAAGTCGGACGGAAATCCACACAAAGCACTGCACTGTTAGTGCCTGGATGGCCCTAGCGGCAAGAGCACACAAACTACCACTATATGCACCTGCATTGCCACTTGGGCCACACGCTAAACTCACGGTTGCACAGGAGACGAGGTCATTGGCTCTTCTTCACCAGGTGGGGCTGGAAACAATGGGGGATATGTATCCAGAGGGACGATTCTTAAACCAGGCGGATCTTGCATACATTAGCAACCAAACACTGACATGTACCTTTACATATCACCGCCTTAAGGTCGCAATGAAAGCGTTATACCCCCACTTCCAGACGGAGGCCCCTGTATTAAATACCCTACAGACATTACTTACCTCCACTTCTCGCAAGCATTTGGTCCCAATACTCTATAACACGGCACAAAGGGACAGACCGACGTCAACAACAGTGGCGATGGTCCGGTGGAATACGTAGGGACGTCGCAGGGTGTACGCCAGTATCGCTAGAAGAGTGGAGCTTTTGCTGCACACTGACGGGAATGCTGACCTCGAACTGCAACCTATGCATTATACATTTCAAGTTCTTACAACAAACGTATTACACCCTGCTTAAGCTCTTCTGATACGGGCCACACAACTATTCGTGCTGTGTTCGCTGTGGGACGTCAGAGGCAGGTTTTTTACACTTAGCTTGGGACTGCAGGTAGGTACATGATTACTGGGAGATGGTGGTGCATACTTTTAGTGATATGATATCTGACCAGCTCCAGTGCACGCCCCAGATGTGCTTATTAAGATTAGTCACATACATACCACCAACACAATGTACATTTTTAGCAGTGGCGCTTCTACTAGCTAAAAGGTGGGTGGCAATGAACTGGGGTAAACATACAGTGCCAAATGTGCGTGACTGGATAAAAGATATGGCCTACTGCAAGACCACACTGGAGATGTATGCAGAGGAGTTGCCTATATCCTCGCGGCCTCGTGACAATTGGAGTCCACTCATGTCATTTCTGAGGAACAACCCAGACATGGAATTAAGCGATATACAGATGTTCTATGGATGCTGGCCACTAAGTCAGAATTTGCTCGCCAATTAACTGATCTTTGATATTACGAGTGTTGTAATAGTGAAGATTTGTTGTTTGTATGCTGTACTTAAACTTTGAAAACTGAATAAAAAAAAAAAGAATGTTTATGCAAATGGCATCCATTCCCTCTTCTGATCCTTTACAACAGCGATTTCTTTATCTGCTCCTTCCAGATTATGATGGCAGCTGCAGTAGGGTGCAGAGCTACATGTGGT
This sequence comes from Calotriton arnoldi, assembly GCA_963921515.1. Classification (NCBI taxonomy): domain Eukaryota; kingdom Metazoa; phylum Chordata; class Amphibia; order Caudata; family Salamandridae; genus Calotriton; species Calotriton arnoldi. The sequence goes on along the minus strand of CAWUFW010028619.1, from coordinate 14,863 downwards.
TACTAGATGCCCCTCTGGAGAGAGGAGAAATGGTTATTTTTAGAGGTTCAGCTATAATCATGTGATTTGAAATAGTTGATAATACACAGTCACCTTATTTGATTACATCAAGACATTTAAAATCTCTTTTAAATAAATATGCATGGCTAATAAATGTCAACGCATGAGAGGAATCCTTCTTGTACTTTGGTCAAGTCATTCTAGATGTTACTTAATATGCGAATCACAACAGGTTGGTGGTGTAAAGGTTGATGAATTAATGCTCTGCAATGGTTCAGTGCAGTCATCTTCACGGCCGGACTGAGTCCGCAAATCAGCACTGGCAATTAAGTCAGACTGGCCCGTGGAGGTCGGGTGCTGGTGGGAAACACTGCTGCAAAATCGGCCCCCAGTAACAAAAACGGCCCCCACCTCTCCAAAACCGGACCCCACACTTCCAGCCCACACGGAAATCGCTCGGTGCCTGCTACGGCCAGTCCGGCCCTGGTCATCTTAAATGAGACTGAGTCAAAAACAAGACTCCTTTTTGACCCATCGCTAATAAAAAATTGCTACTGCAAAATGTATAACTGCAGAAAATGCCTGTGGGCAGATATCCACTGTGAAAGACGTCAGACGAGCAATGACTGACTGGGGTTGACTAAGCAACCAACAACTGAAGGGATATGACCCAAACCCATTCTTAGTGTATTTGTGGGACATGAGCTCAAACTCAGCTAAAGTTGCCTGTAGCCAGACCTAGAAAGGGCATAGAATGAATGGCTAAAAGGTAGTTTTACTACTTAACAGTGTGTCTCCTTCATAGTGTTACTGTGTTTCTATCCCATTTTGTACCTATGCAATACCACAGCCTCCTTATTTCAGAATCTGTGAATTTATGACCTAGTTGGAGTGGATCCCTATCTGACTCTTACTTTCTCCCAGGTTTCCCATCTCCCTGTTTCAGTGTCAGTGTGGTCCTGCCCTTGTGTCATTGTTAACTAGATGCAGTGTATCAATATATCAATTTCTCTTTATTCACGTCCCAATGTCAGTGTCAGATTCTTAATGTCATTAATTTCCTGTCTCAGTGTAAGTGCTTCACTAAGAAGATGAATATTTGAAACTGTTGGTACCACATGTCCCATTCGATATTTTTTTTCAATATTTTCTATATCTTTCTGTTTTTTTTTTTCACATGTGGCCTGTGATCAAGAACCCAACTGAATTCTGGACTCTAGCTCAATCAATCAATCAAACAATCAGGGGGTTTTAAGCATGCTACTCACCCGTGAGGGTCTCAAGGCACTGGGGGGGCAGCTCTGGTCAGTCGAAGAGCCGGTCAGTCGAAGAGCCAGGTCTTGAGGGTCTTCCTGAAGATGTGCAGGGTGGGGGTGCGTCTGATGTCTATCGGGAGCTCGTTCCAGGTCTTGGACGCGATGTAGGAGAAGGATCTTCCGCCCATTCTTGCTCTGCCGATGCGCGGGGTTACAGCGAGGGCGAGGTTGGAGGATCATAGGTTCCTCTTGTGTACGTGGAAGGAGATTCTGTCGTTGAGATATTGGGGTCCGGTGTTGTGTAGGCATTTGTAGGCGTGGGTGAGTATCTTGAAGGTTACTCTCTTTCCGACGGGGAGCCAGTGGAGGCTGCGCAGGTGTTGGGAGATGTCTTCGTGTCGAGGGATGCCGAGGACGAGTCTGGCTGCTGTGTTCTGTATGGTCTGGAGTTTGTGGAGCAGAGACTTGTTGATCCCGGCGTAGAGGGCATTTCCGTAGTCCAGTCTGCTGGCTATGAGTGCGTGGGTGATGGTCCTTCTTGATTCGGGGGGGGTCCATTTGAAGATCTTACGGAGGATGCGGAGGGTGTTGAAGCAGGTGGAGGCAACAGCGTTGACCTGTCGGGTCATGGAGAGGGAGGAGTCGAGTATGATGCTGAGGTTTTGGGCATGGTCAGTGGGGGTGCTGCCGAGGGCCACTAGGTGTTGTCCCATGCAGAGGTGGAGGGTCCGGGGACAAGGACCTCTGTCTTCTCTGAGTTTAGCTTCAGACAGCTGCTGCTCATCCAGGATGCAACATCCTTCATTCCTTCCTAGAAGTTGAGCCTGGTGGTGAGGGGGTCCTTGGTGAGGGAGAGGATGAGCTGGGTGTCGTTGGCGTAGGATACTATGCTGAGTCCGTGCTGTCTGACAATGGCGGCGAGGGGGGCACTGTAGATGCTGAAGAGCGTAGGGCTGAGCGACGATCCTTGGGGTACTCCGCAGTTGATCTCTGTGGGTTCATAGAGGAAGGCTGAGAGTCTGATTCTTTGGGTTCTGCCGGTTGAGGGCGGTTCCCTGTATGCCGGCTTTGTGGAGTCTGGCGGTGAGTGTGCGGTGGGAGACGGTGTTGAAGGCTGCAGAGAGATCAAGAAGGATCAGGGCTGCAGTGTGTCCTTGGTCAAGGAGGGTGCGGATGTCGTCTGTGGCGTCGAGTAGAGTGGTCTAAGTGCTGTGGTTGCTGCGGAATCCGGATTGGGAGGGGTCGAGGATGGAGTAGTCTTCGATGAATTTCGTTAGTTGGACGTTGATGACAGTCTTCTCGGTGACTTTGGCCACGAAGGGGAGGAGGGAGATAGGTCGGTAGTTCTTGAGGTCCGTGGGATCTGCTGATGGTTTCTTGAGTAGGGGTCTGACTTCCGCGCATTTCCAGTCGTCGGGAAAGATGCCGGTCTCGAAGGTGGCATTGATGGTGTGTCATAGTTCCCGTGCGATGGCGGCGGTGGCTCTGTGGAAGATGTGTGGGGGCAGGTGTCCATGGGGGCTCCTGAGTGCATGACTTTTGCGGTCGATGTGGTGTCTTCGGTAGTGACTGGTGTCCAGGAGGAGATGGTGGGCTGGCTGGCGTTGCTGGAGGCGGGAGTGTTGTTGGCGTTCGGTGTCTGGTCGCTGAAGTTGTCGTAGAGGCCCTTGATTTTCAGATGGAAGTAGGAGCCGAGCTTGTTGCAGAGGTCCTGGGAGATGGTGATGTCTGTGTTTTCGCTGGAGGGTTTGGTGAATTCCTGGATGACGCTGAAGAATTCCTTGGAGTTGTTGGAGTTGGCGAGGATCTTGTTCTGGATGAATGTCCTTTTGGTGGATCTGATGCGTTGGTGGTATTCCATCATGGTGTTCTTATAGGCGGTGCGGTCTTCCGGGGATTTGCTGTTTCTCCAGTTCTTCTTGCGACATCTGCAGGAGCGTCTGGATTCTTGGAGGTCGGTGGTGAACCAGGTGGCTTTTCTGGGGCGCTGTCTGTCGGAGTTACGTAGGGGTGCGAGATCGTCTGCGCAGTTGGTGATCCATCTGTGGAGTTCTTTGGCTGCGAGGTTGGCGTGGGCCGAGGTGGCGGGGGCGGTGCGGTTGAGGGTGGAGGTGAGCTGCTCCTCAGTGACCTTGCTCCAGTTCCTTCGTGGAGGGCGGGGTGCAGGTTTGGGTACGGTGTGTTTGTCGACCTGAAAGTGTACGCAGTAGTGGTCCGTCCAGGGGGATTGCAAGGTGTGGCTGAAGTGGGTGTTGTTACCTCCTGTGAAGATGAGGTCGAGGGTGTATCCTGCCTTGTGGGAGGGGGTGGTGACGAGTTGTTTCAGTCCGAGGTTGTCCAGGAGGTTGGCTGAATTGGGATCGTTGAGGTTGTCAAGGTGGAAGTTGAGTTCTCTGGTGAGCATGTAGTCCATGGAAGCGATGGCGTGGGGTGCGATGAGTTCGGCGATGGTAGTGGTGAATGTAGTCCGAGGTCCGGGAGGTCTGTAGACGAGGGTGCCTCGTAGGATCGTTCTGGGGCTGGCCTGGATCTGAAAGTGGAGGTGTTCGGTGGCGGGCGGGCTGATGCTCGAGCTGGAGGTTGTGAGTCGGAGGGAGCTCTTGTGTGCAATGGCGAGTCCTCCTCCTGGGCGGTTGAGGTGATCCTTCCTCTGGATCTTGTATCCGTCGGGGATGGCAGTGGCGATGTCGGGGGCAGAGGTGGAATTGGTCCAAGTTTCTGTGAAGAAGGCGTCGTCTGGCGAGAGGGTGTAGAGGATGTCCCAGATTTCTACAGCATGCCTGTGCAGGGAGTGTACATTGAGGAGGATGCACCTCAGGGCTTCGGTGGTGTTGACATCCGGTGTGGGGGTGGTGGCCGTGGTTGTGCGGAGTGTGGTGAAGGTTCGGCGGCAGTGGCGGCAGGAGAACTGGCCGTGAGTGGCGTTCGTCGTGGACAGATGGCAGTTGTTTTTCCTTCCGGGGTTCCGGGGTGAGTGCGAGGAGGGCAGCTGAGTTGTACCGGTGGGTGGTCGAAGAACCAGGGTCCCTGGCGCTGGTCGCGGTCGGGTCGCGGACGGGCATAGACGGGCTTGCCATTGGCACGCCTTCGGCATGCCAGCTGCGTGCGGCGACTGCGGAGCCATGCAGCGGCTGCCATTAAGTAGGGAAGGGGGGAGGGAGGCGCAGCTGGGAGGCGGGGCGGGAAGCAGCAGGGGGAGGAGCCGCAGGCGGCAGCAGCGGGAAAGTGAACAAGCATTGGCATAGCCAATAGGTCTCGCCTTTGGGACCTTATAAGTATTTAGTTATGCAGTACAAAATCCTTGGTGCAACAACATCAACTGTTGCATGGCTAAACACTTATAAGGTCCCAAAGGCGAGACCTATTGTCTATGCCAATGATTGTTGTTCCTGCTCCCAGCCGGGCAGGAGTAAACCTATGTTAACTGCCCAGGAGTGCGTGGGCGTGGTATTACAGTTCTGTTCCCTGCCTTTGCACTAAGCAATAGTGTCCCACGTTTTGGGGTCCACAGGCAACTACCACCACCGCACCTAATTACACTGCATTCATGGCAATATTATAGAATGGAAGCGCAGAAAAAAATATGAACAACCAGAACATGAGATGCGGCTGTTACAGCTAACTGTGGTTTTGCCACCATATGTTTTACCAGAAAATGCATCCTCGTGTCCAAGTTGATGCGAGGATGCATTTCATGCTAACATTTAATACCAAATGCAGGATTTGCAGTTTATTTAATTACGCTTAATTTTGTGTAGTTCGCTAGACATTTTGCGCAATTACGCGAAAACAAGCTATGCTAACTTTGCATACTCTTAGAAATTAGCCAGTTATGATTTTAGCAAGAGTGAATCCTTAATACACCATGGGCAAACCAGAATGACAGTGCTTTATTGCTGAGGTGGCGCCAGTAACAATAACCGGTACATTTTTCAATGAATATTTATACAATTTAAAGGAGGCTGGTCTATAGGAATACGTAGAATTTGCAGAAAGGCGGTGTCTCTTCAAGGCCTAGGACTAGGGTAGAGTCTGTCCCACCTCAGAGCCCTTATGGGCGTCATAGCACCTTAAATTACTGTGCGAAACTACAGAAATGGAAAACACCGCGATACAATAAAAAAAACACTCTATCGTCAAACCTCAACGGGTTGAATATTGTATTGGGGATGGAATGGCATGACAGATCGAGAAAAAAAATAATTAGGGTTGAACTAAGGAGACAGAGGAGTCAAAAAGCTTTTGAATAAAGCTTCCAAGCAGTGTTCAGGTACAGTGTGTGCGCCAGACGTAAAGAAGGGACCCAAATAAAAAAGTCCTAAGTGGTTGCGTCTCGCCATCTAGAGCTGAAATGAAGGTATTTACGGAAAGAGTGGTTTTCTTTGGAAAGTAGACACCAAAGTAATTTGCTAAAATACATACATAAAAGTTTTCCTGTTCTGGCACGAACCTCATAGCTTGCAAACAAGCAAGAATGATTTATTGACGTTAAATTACCGTGCACCTGAGCAACCCCAATTAAAACAGCAGGGGGAGGGGGCCTGCGCGATTCCCTTGCGGGAGCGTGCAGCAAGGCGCGATGATTGCGACCATATGGCGCCGCGCGCTCCCGCAAGGGAATCGCCAGACGTGCACGCGTTGCCATTGCAAGCAATGCAACGCGTGCACGTTTTTGCCCCCAAAGCTGTGCCGATAGCTAAAGGTCTCTCCTATGCAGCGGCGCATGCGCGCTGCGTAGGCGAGACCTAAAAACGGGCAGAAAACAGAGAGAGAGAAGGCAATAAGGGTTAAAAGACAGGAAAAACAGGCACAATGAAAAAGACAGAAAACAGAGCAAAAGACAGGAAAATGGCAGAAAACGGGCACAATACAACACGGACAGAAGTGGAACCAGCTGAAGAGCAAGGCTCTCCCACTGGCCCACCAGGGATGAGGAGCAGGTAGGAGCCTGCGGGTGGAGGACGGCCTCGAACACCTACCTGACCAAGCAGTGCACAGTGCACGGCGCAGCAGCACTTAACAGCGGAGCTGCGGGGGCAGAGAGCAGGTCCCAGACCAGGCCACCTGGGCCAGAGGAGAGCCAAAGTGCCCTATACTCTTAGGCCCAGGGGTGTAACTTCCATTGGCTTGTCAAGGAGGAGACTTTGTGGTTGGTGGCAGAGGAGCTAGGATGCATGTAATATTATGATTCATCAGAGCAGAGTATCCCGGCATATCTGATCCTCGCCCTCACTAGAGACATTGCCTGCATCCTGTTAGCCCAGTCACTTGTTTTTCTGATACCTGGCTTATGCTGGACTACACATTTATCAACATAAGCCTGTGAAATGGCCTTATATCAGAGTGGCTGACAGCCTAAAAATGTGAACAAGGCTTCTTTCTTATTGGGAGCATGCTCATATCAGTTCTCTGGAACTGAGTAACTACAGGGCCCATGAGCTTGGTACTTTGAAGAGTGAGATCCTGAAGACTAGGATAGTGTTTTCTGGATGTTAAAATTGCCTGTTGATGGTTTCCCTCTTACAGATACCAAGATGAGCAGAGGTCCTGCCACATTCCTCATCTGAAATGCCTGCCTCACCACCTGTAGTGCTTTTCTGTGTGTCAGAAGTATCCCCAGCATAAGAACGGCATCCAAATCACCACAGAGTCAGCTTGCCAACCTTGCTAGATCATAGATTCACCCCACGTTCTGGGATCAACTGTATCCATGGTGGAGAACTCAACAGACTAACCAGTATTCCATGCCGAGTGCCAGTAAGCAGTGTAAAGTATTGTCCCTGCCTGGCAAGTATACTCTCCTCTACCAAAGCTGTGCAACCTTCCCAGCCAAGCACTTCTGCTTAACATGATATACACAGTCAGTCATGTGAAATGTGTAGCCAGAGGTCCTTTTCCCCAGCGGTGTGCTTCAAAATGTCAAAAAACACTTGATCTCTCCAATCTCTGATCAGCACTTAGTTGCAGCAACTGCTAGACCATGTTTTGAGAACTGAGGGGGCGAGCACAGTAACATAGTAAAATCAAAGTCCCTATCCATGAAATGTTCTAACCCTATCCTTAGTGTCCTCAAGGACAGAAGAGGCCCTTTGGCAAAGGAAAAATATTATTGTGACTAGAAGAGTTTCATGCAAAAGTCCAAAGATTTCCAGGTGCCCTAGACTTAACTACATGGTGCCTGAGGCTCTAGGTACTCCAGGCCACCCGAAAATCCTGATAGCAACAGATGAGTTTAGAAATATGGACCAACAATATTTCTAAACGCCTTAAACACCTTAAACTTTAACCACATGCCAAAAGAGATCAAAAGTCCCACAGGGCATTGCAAGTATTTAAGTGTGAGAAGTTGGCCTGGAATATTCAGTCCACTAATTTAAGTGGGCACCTTGCACCAGTCCAAACAACCCTTATGGCGATTTAAGAGGTCAAAGATAACCTTAGAAAGCTATCCAAGTGGTAGATGTAGAGAGCAGCCTTCAGCCTTAGTCTTGAAGGAATGTTAAGCAGCTTGATTTACCAGAATGCAACCTTATAGTATTGGTTAAATGAAAGGAGAACCACACAGTAGTTATAAAAATATGTATTTATTAATATAACACTCTCTAGTATGACACAGTATCTTCTACACGAAGATACTCACAAAGCACACAATACTTAAGCACAGAAATGATAATAAATAGCACTAATACACAGTGGGCCCCAGGGGGGGACCAAACCATATACTAAAATAGTGATATAAGAACCACGACTCGAGTCAAGACAGTGTCTAGAAGATGTAGAATCGCTGGGACCCCAAGAAATTACCCAGGGTGAGTAAGTAGGGACCCCACGGAGGACGGGTGCAGTGTGGGAACACGACCGCGTGCTTCGTACAATTCTATGGGAAAGTTGCGGTTGAAGTTTTAGAGTTTAAGGACCCTTCCCAGTGGACTTCGAAGAAACCTCGTGGAAGTTGGGAGGTTGGAGAGCCACCCCACCTGTGGATACCGAAGTACCAGAGTTACCTATCCTTGGGAAGCCGGGTGCATAGGTCTGAAGTGGCGTTGGAAACCGCTGTCGAACCCAATGGAGGACTTCGAAGAAGAGCAGCTGCTGGAAGGAAGAAAAGTGTCAGTTTAAATCCGAAGGTGGATTCTTGTCGAAGAGTACCTGAAAGCAGAGGGGACAGAGTCTGGGTCACTCAGGAGTGACCAGGGGCTCAGTAGAGGAATGCCCACCGATGTTGGGTGCTTCAGGTGCGTTGATGGAGTTCTTCACTCTGCAACCACGGGTACCAGGAGAAGTCAAGGATGACCAGGATCCGGCTACGAGCTGTCCCATGAAGGATGTCGAGTACTGAGGGGTCGGTGTCCGGCTGGAGCACCAACAAGCCTTGGCAACGGCAACCCAAGCAGAAGGTCGGGGAGAGGATGTAGCCTTACGGCTAGAGCGGTCGACCTCGAAGCTGGGGAACCGGGTTCGAGTCTCGGCAATGACGCTCAACATCCTGTGATTCTGGGCAAATCACTTAATCTCCCCATGCCTAACAAAAATGAATGTGTCCTTGTGTAAAGAAACTGGTGCTCATGTAAAGCGCTCTGATACCTGATATCTAAGGGTCTAGTTCGCGCTATATAAAACTCTGCAACAAAAAAAAAAAGGTGAAGGAAGTGTACGGGTCGGACCAGCAAGGTCCAGGAGACTCACCAAACACAGGGGAGTCAGTGCAAGCCTGGAGCAATCAGGCGAGCCCAAGAAAAGCAAAGTTGACCCTCAAATGGACCCACTGGCCGGAGGCACAGGAGTCGCGAGAGGACCTTGAGCGATTTCACCAAACATCAGCCCATGGAGCACTCGGTGCGAGGAGGCTGGGGTTCTTGGTAGGAAATGGTGCCAGAGGTTGGGGCTACTCGGAGCCCAATGCACTTGTTCGGGAAACGCCAACAAGCATATGCACTTTCAAATGTATGCAGTGCACAGGGGATCGGGTATTGCAGCCCCCACAAGGGATTCTAACCTCAAACTTGGTGAGAGGGCAGCTTGGACGTCAAGGAACGTGGAAACCCACATCCTGTGTTGCTGAAGCCTTCGGAGTCTGTAGGAGCTCAGGGTCAGCAGACCAGACAGCAGTGTTGCGGTGCCTGCAAATGCAGGGGAGTGACTCCTTCACTCCAAGGGAGATATCTTTGGTTGTTCTTGATGCTTCACAGGTCCTGCATGGATCCTGTATGGTGCACGGGCACAGACAATGCTTTAGACTGAGAGGGAGATGAAGTAGGGCCCAAATGAAGTCCAGCGAAATCCAGAGTGTCCAGACGGTCGAAGTTCAGTGGTTTCTGGTTCAGAATCTTGTCCACATCGAATCTAGGGTCCTACAGCCAGGTAAGCCCTTTTGTACCCATGGGAGAGGGTTGGAAAGATTCAGGGGACCCTCCCAGGGGAGGGTCTGGACAGTGGGGAGGTTACTCCCATGTCCTTTGTCCAGTTTTGTGCCAGAGCAGGAGCCAACGGCTCCAAGGGCTGGTTTGAACTGGACTATGCACAGGGACACCAAATGTGCCCCTCATGCAGACTTTCGGTCGCTGGCAAGTGCAACCACCTGGCCCTAATACACTAAATCCTGTCTGGGAGGTGGTCACACCTCCCTGTGACAGGATGCCTATTGTTCTGCCTTCCCCTGCTCGAGCTTGGCTCAGCAGCAGGAGGGCAGAAATGTGTCTCTGGTCGGCAGCAACCATTTTGTGCTGCCCGGGACTAGAAGGCTGGTACCGGGAACACCAGGGACCCAACGAAGCTCACTTCTGAGGGGTGGAATCATAACTCCCGCACTTGTTACCAGTGTGGGGGTATGATTCCACAATGTTTGACACCAAACACAATAGGGTTACTTTCAGCCGTTTTAGAGTTGGTCATCACGCGGTCGCATAATGCCACTCTATATGTCGTAAATGGCTGCCTCACTGACAACCCGAGAGAATGGACTCCGTAGGCAGCAGGGGTGTCCTGCTCATGCAGTGGCACGCTCTCACTTAGAACCAAGCACCCTGCCTTCAGGATTGTTAAGGCCTGCTATAGGGGGGACTGACAGGTTTTAAGTGCAGTGACCCTAGGATATAGTAGACCTATATCTTAAGTAAGTGGTGCATGCACCAACTTACACAGGCTGCAATAGCAGGCCTGTAGGTTCCATTTTGCATGGCCTCTCATGGGTGGCATAATACATGCTTCAGCCCATGGGAGGCCTCTGGGGTACCTATGCCCTGGGTACATGGGTACCATATACTAGGGACTGACAAGGGTACCCCAGTATCCAATCTGGAGTGTACCTAAGTACATAACATAACAGTTTAGGGAGAAAGCAGATAGACTGGAGTCCTGATTAGCAGGATCCCAGTCAGACTAGTCAAAAACAGTATCACATTTAGCAAAAAGTGGGGATAACCATAAGAAGCAGATCCTACTTTCCTACACTAAGTGTGAAATAACAAAATCAGAGGACATTTGGAGAGTGTTTCTATTTTGGGATTACTTGTGTCTATAGCAATAGTGCACCTGTGGCAACCAGAACCCCCTCACCCACTTGCCCAGACTGCTAGGAATTGTGGTCCAGCCAATGTTACTCTTGCCTCCTTGTTTCACTTACTATGTACCCATTGCGATGCTAGGTCACTGTCGACCAAACAGCAGTAATTTATCCAAAGACCCAAAGCCAGAGGGCATTGTAGCAAATGTATATCTAAGTGACTTGATCGCTTTGTGAAGGCTGAACCCCTATGTTGAAATAGTCCCATTTGTTTGATATGTAGGTGTGTGTCCCAGCATTAAATAAATAAGACACAGTCCATTCCTATGTAGAAAGCTGGGTTGTAGACCATAAATGCATTGTGATATAGTACTCTTTAAAGCAGTGAGTATTCAATACTTTCCTATGTTAAAGCAGCATTGAGGCTGTCCAGTTGGATATGGGGATGTTGTGCCAGATCCAGGGTACAAATATGTCAAAGGCCTGCTCTCTTGTTTTTTTCCTTTTTTTACAATTCTTATTCTGCAGTCAGATGGTGCCCTGGCTGTGGGTGTACAGAGAACCACCAGAGATGGTGAGCTTGTACGGAAACACTATGACAACAAGAGGAGATGAACTTCTCCCGTGTCGTAAGGGCAGAGAGGAAATCTCTGATGGGAGTACGTCCTCCCGTGGTAGACACTAAATCACAAAAGGTACCCCACAGTTATAGAAATATCTTCAACTAACTCTGGTTAGGAATGGGAAGGTTAATAATGAAGCATCCTAGTTATTACCCACTAGGTTGTGGGAAAAGAAAAGATTCCTTTTGTTTATATTACCCTCACACACTCTAGTGGTGTCATGCTTCACCATCGGGTCACCCCGACTCCTAAAGGTCAGGGTGGGCTCGACCGTTTTTCAGGGAGCTCTTACGAGATGTGGCCAGGGGTCTTAAAGATTAAAAATCCTCAGACAATTTCCGGTATCCCTTTATTCTTGGAAATGTCTGGGATATTAAAAAATCAAAGCATATAAAGGGGCAATTGGATATTAGTGGTCCTATGACCCTAGTGCTGACATGTTTCAGCCCAATATATGGCCAAAAATTGGTCCAGGGCTTTCTTCAGGGCAACAAAAAAGAAGAAATTCCCTCCCTGGTGAGAGCTGAGGGTCAATACTACACTACTCCTATTTCGTGAAGAAAGGGCAGATAGCTGCTCCTTTGTTATAAACAAAAGATAGACTTATCTTGTGCTTGTTAATTTTCTTTTTACTCCATCCCGCTTTGGGAGAGGTAATTCATCTCAGGGAATGGCAGTGGGAGGGGTAGCCCTCTAGTCAACTTTCGTCAAGGGTCCTGCCCCGTGTGAAAACCTACATGGTTCTGCGTCCCCGGGCTTTCGCGAAAAAATGAAAGCCCAGGGACGCAGAACCAAGTAGGTTTTCACACAGGGCAGAACCCTTGACGAAAGTTGACTAGAGGGCTACCCCTCCCACTGCGATTCCCTGAGATGAATTACCTCTCCCAAAGCGGGATGGAGTAAAAAGAAAATTAACAAGCACACAATAAGTCTATCTTTTGTTTATAACAAAGGAGCAGCTATCTGCCCTTTCTTCACGAAATAGGAGTAGCGTAGTATTGACCCTCAGCTCTCACCAGGGAGGGAATTTCTTCTTTTTTGTTGCCCTGAAGAAAGCCCTGGACCAATTCTTGGCCATATATTGGGCTGAAACATGTCGGCACTAGGGTCATAGGACCACTAATATCCAATTGCCCCTTTATATGCTTTGATTTTTTAATATCCCAGACATTTCCAAGAATAAAGAGATACCGGGAATTGTCTGAGGATTTTTAATCTTTAAGACCCCCTGGCCACATCTCGTAAGAGCTCCCTGAAAAACGGTCGAGCCCACCCTGACCTTTAGGAGTCGGGGTGACCCGATGATGAAGCATGACACCACTAGGGTGTGTGAAGGTAATATAAACAAAAGGAATCTTTTCCTTTCCCACAACCTAGTGGGTAATAACTAGGATGCTTCATTATTAACCTTCCCATTCCAAACTAGGGTTAGTTGAAGATATTTCTACAACTGTGGGGTACCTTTTATGGTGAGCTTGTATGCAAGAGAAGCAGGGTTGCTGGCCACGATGCCTTTGTAAATGATGCAGCTGGCTTTGAAGATGGCACGGGCCAGCAAGTGAGGCAATTGAGTTCCATCAGGATAGGGGCGATCGATTTCTTCAGGCCCTGGAAAAGATGTGCTGTGGAGTGTAGGTTGCCCCTAACTTAAGAGTGCCAGTGTGGAGTCTGGGAGGCCATGGAGTACAGCATTACTACCATCCAGATGGGAGAGAACAAAGACGTAAAAAGAAGTTCTGAAGTTACTTTGTTAAAGAAATAGTTTGACTTTCTTTAGGCGAGAAAGCTAGTACCAGGCTTTCTTTGTTCTTTTGGCAATGTGTTCCTTAAGGATGAGGCTGGAGTCCAGTGTAAATCCAAGTGACTTGGCATTTAGTGAAAGTTGGGGTTCCAAGCTGTCAAGGTTCATGTTATCGAGCCACGTTTGCAGTTAATCTTGTTTGTTGATCTTGGCAAGTAACCGGAAATTTGTCTTGGTTGTGATGAGCTTCAAGTAAGCAACAAGCTACTCTTGTAAAGGTTGAAGATGACAGGAGACAGTATGGAACCCAAGGGGGACTACACAGGTGATAGGGACCACTTTGTAACCTGGAGGTGCCCACTTGAACAAACTGGTGTCGTTTGGTATGCTGTTTAAGGGCTAGAGACTTTTATTTTTCACAATTTCCTTTACCTTTACTTGTAATATTGCTGTAAGCATTTATTACAGCTATGTTCTTTTAAACATAAATATATCTTACTACACATTGAACTTTTGAACTATTGAGTTTGACAGTTTATATTTTATGTTGTATCTGATAGAGGCTTCTAGCTGCAGATTCCTTAACTTAGATTTATCCCCAGGAGTCAGACTCAATCCAGAAAGCCTTTGTGAGCAGCACTCCTGAGCACCATTCGGCTCCATGTGGCGTCGTCCATGCCGGAAGTGACATGTGCGATGTCTATATAGGCGCCACCGCAGCGCGCTGACATCAGTTCTTTTCTTTCCATGCCAGTCAGCGTATATCCGGAGAAACACTACCCCCAGTCACTTTTTGACCTACCTTTTTTCAACCCTTTTGTTGAAGATTTTTGCGGCATTGACTCCTGGTGTGGCAGGAATGGCAACGAGGAAGGCTGGTTTCAGACCCTGTGGGGCCTGTCACTGGCAAATGTCAGAGATAGAGCCACACCTCTATCCACCTTTGGTATCTAGAGCGCGATCACGACACCAAGACCTGAGTTGATTGTTTCGCCATGCACTACCAAGGCCTTGACGGAGCAGTCCCTCAAGGTTCTTGCTGCTCTGCGAGTGGCGCAGCAATGGTCTCGATCCCGGTCGAGAGGAAGGTCCCAAGATCGGTCGTGTAGCCGTTCCAAGTGCTCGTCATTGCAGTCGAAGACGTTCAGGCATTCAGGTAGGTAGCATAAGAAGAACAAGATGTCAAAGAAATCTTCTACTTCACCCCGTCTGCAGAAGTCATCTATCGAGACGAGGGAACATCGGCATTTGAGTCATGGCTCTGCAGTTGAGCCTTTGCCAGGTGGGTCTCTGCACCTGCCCGAGTTTCCTGAAACCAGAGCAACCCTTGCCCAACTCCATGAGTTTTTTGAGGCCATGCACCTCATATTTGGGCAGCCTATCCCTGCTGGTGTGCCCCTAGACCAACGGGTTTGGGAGGGCCCCCCGCATCAGGTGGGCCCCTTGGATCCATGGAGGGATTCGAACTGATGCCAGTCAAGCTAACTCGACCTTCCCTGGCCCTGGCTCCATTGCCGATGTCCATGGTGCCACCGGCTCCCACTGGCGCTGCCATCCCCATACTCATCCCCACCTCTGACACAGAGCCAGATGGGCGTCATTCAAAACTGACTCCGGCACCGACTGGAGGCATTCCTTTCAGCCTGGAGCCTGCACCCTATTCCAATGGGTTAGGGCTTGGGGATGATTGGGAGGGGCCACTAGACCCTGAAGAATACCAATCCCTGGATGTTACCGAGGA
>CAWUFW010028618.1:0-21170 GCA_963921515.1 Calotriton arnoldi | reverse complement strand
AGCATGTAATACAGAGTTCACAGTGCAGTCTTTGACTCACCCCCTCCTTGCTGCTGTCTGGCCTTCAGCTGCCCATCCAGGTCTGGAAACACCACCGCCAGGATCTGGAGCATGTGGGGGTCAGGGTCCGTGTTCCGCCCCTCCTGCGAGGAGGCGACAGCTTCAGCTGGACCCGTGCAATCCTCCGGGTCCAGCCCCGAAGGTCCTGCCACCTCTTCTGGCAGTTGCGGATCCGGCGCTTGTAGACCCCCACGGACCGGACAGCCCGGACGATGTCCTTCCAGATCTCCTGCTTCCGATGGGCATTAACCTGTCAGGATGACAAAGTGAAAAGGCCATTACTACACATGCAACATATCCGTGCATGACACAGTTGTATATACATGTCTCAATCACAGGGGCACATGATGTACACAGGCAGTGCAACGCTGCCCATGGACAGTTTGCCAGAAGTCACTACATGGTATCATTGCATGGGAAGTAAAACCTTGTTCAAATGCACTGTCACTGCACCATACCTGTCCAGTGCATGTCACTACACACTATGGGGGTGACAACTACTCAGTGAGCCTGCTAGCCAGTGGCGTGCAGACTTTCAGCCTTGCTAGTCAGACAAAATGCACATTCAGAAGGGCAGTGCACAGAACACTCACCTGCTCCCCTGGTGTCCCATACAGCTTGCTGTACTGTGGAAGTAGGCTGTCCAGCAGGGCCTGGTTTTCCTCAAGGCTGAAGGCTGGGTCTCTCTCCACAGTACGTGCCATTGCAGGGTCCAGAGGGGGCAGAGACAGCAGCAGTGCAGTGGCAGATGTCGTCCTGGAGCATGTAGTGCAGGCAAGTGAGCTCTCAGGGGAACAGCCAGCAATATATATGTGCTGGAGAGGCAGATACTGTCCCATGTGTCCAAAGTGATAGGTCCAAGTCGTTTGCATCTTCTGAATCTGGCCAATCCATGGAATAGCAGCACCAATACACGCCCACAGCATCCTTCAAATCTTCAACTTCATGACATACATGATTTTGCAACATTGTTGTGGGTGACCAACTGAATTTCCAGCAACCGACTCGTTCGAATTTCGAAAACGCGTCCGTTGCCAGGCTAGGCCATTGTCAATGGGTGCGCACCGATCGGTCCATTGCTGTTCAACGCGTACAGGAGTACAACGCGTACCCGCACACATTGAATGCAATGGGCCGGCCGGGGCACCGATCGGTCCATTGCGGTACAACGCGTACAGGGTACAACGCGTACCCGCACACATTGAATGCACTGGGCCGGCCGGGGCACCGATCGGTCCATTGCTGTTCAACGCGTACAGGGGTACAACGCGTACCCGCACACATTGAATGCAATGGGCTGGCCGGGGGCACCGATCGGTCCATTGCGGTACAAGGCGTACAGGGGTACAACGCGTACACGCACACATTGAATGCAATGGGCCGGCCGGGGGCACCGATCGGTCCATTGCTGATCAACGCGTACAGGGGTACAACGCGTACCCGCACACATGGAATGCAATGGGCCGGCCGGGGCACCGATCGGTCCATTGCGGTACAATGCGTACAGGGGTACAACGCGTACCCGCACACATTGAATGCAATGGGCCGGCCGGGGCACCGATCGGTCCATTGCGGTACAACGCGTACAGGGGTACAACGCGTACCCGCACACATTGAATGCAATGGGCCGGCCGGGGGCACCGATCGGTCCATTGCTGTTCAACGCGTACAGGGGTACAACGCGTACCCACACACATTGAATGCAATGGGCCGGCCGGGGCACCGATCGGTCCATTGCGGTACAACGCGTACAGGGGTACAACGCGTACCTGCACACATTGAATGCAATGGGCCGGCCGGGGGCACCGATCGGTCCATTGCTGATCAACGCGTACAGGGGTACAACGCGTACCCGCACACATTGAATGCAATGGGCCGGCCGGGGGCACCGATCGGTCCATTGCTGTTCAACGCATCCCTGTACAAGTGACTGGCATATGTCACCATGCCTGTCTCAGATGAACATATGCCAGCCACAGATAGCTCCCAGGGAGTGAGGGGCACACCTACAACACGACAGCCTGTCCAAACTGTATCATAAGGCATGTAAGGCTGCATTTCCTATTGTGTGTATGTTGGTGTACATGTTGTCCTGTGGGTGTCACCTGGGGGCAGCCACCCCCAGGCTGTGCACATGTTCATGGGGACAGGATCCTGGGTGTTACGTGTACATGACCACTGTGATGTGCAACTGTTCATATCTGTGCATGTGCCATGGTCACATTTCACGGTGGTGTATGTGTATGTCATGTCACATACCCCGTGAGTCCCATGTGGGACGGTATGTTTGAGCCAGGGTGTCCCAGTGGCACAATAGTGATGGTCCTCCACAGTCTGTGTGCATGTAGTGTTTACAATGTCTCTGATTTCATGTGCACAATGGGAGACAGTCTCCACATCCACCTTGTGTGTGCATGGACTTTGATGTTGTGCGTGTGTGTGTCACAGACGTCCATGTCTGTCCTGCAGTGGCAAGTGGGACCACTACCTGTGGGGGTCATGGTTGTTTTGCTGTGGTGTATACATGATACTCCATGTAATGCCAGTGTCCATGTGGCAATACAGGGTCCCTGGGAATGTACCTGTCGTTGAGCTGTGATGCCTGGGGCACATCTGTCCTCACATGTCACTGTGGGGGGTGATTGTGACACGGCAGCAGGAGATGGGAACTGTGACACGGCCTCATGATATCCAATGGGCCAACCTGGGACTTATTGATGCCACTTGTTGAACCGTGATGACAGATGTTGGCCAAGTATGTACCATACATGTCCTTACGGAACTGCACACTTCATGTAGTTGTGCCTCATAATGATGTATGTTGTGATATTGAGTGTGTTCAATGCCGCATATGTGGGGTGACTGACAATCTTGCTTTCTTCTCCTCTGCACTGCAGGGCTCCTGCTGTCCATCGACCATTCCCAGACCTGGCAACAATGGTGGAACGGGACAGCATCCGGCGGTACCGCTTCACCAGGCAGCTGATTGAGGATTTGGCAGTGCAGTTGGCCCCACATTTGCAGCCTGCCCGGCCGTATCCTACAGCGCTGACCCCCAAGGTGAAGGTGATGGCAGCCCTACACTTCTTTGCCACCGGTACCTTCCAACATACTGTGGCGACTGCTGGTGGGATGTCACAGACCATGTTGAGCCGTGTGCTCCGCGATGTTTTGGAGGCAATGTTGCTATTCCTGAACCGGTACATCTATTTCCCTAGACTGCAACGACTCACTGACGTGAAGAGTGACTTCTATGCCCTGGGGAGGATGCCGCATGTCATTGGCTCCATTGATGGGACACATGTGGCTTTGGTACCACCACAGGCCCAGGAGCAGGCCTACCGTAACCGCAAGCACTACCACTCGGTCAATGCACTGGTGGTGTGTCTTGCAGATATGACCATCACACACTTGTGTGCCCGTTTCCCTGGTTCAGCACACAATGCCTTTGTGATGAGGAGTAGTCGCATCCCCAGGATGATGGCACAGATGCAGAACCAGCGTGCCTGGCTTGTCGGTGTGTACTGACTTTGTGCCATTGTGTGTGATCTGATCTGTAGTATTCCGCCCACTTTTCCAAGTCAGCTAATGTGCACTTGTCTGTCCGTAGGTGACTCGGGATACCCCAACATGCCGTGGTTGCTGACACCCCTCAGGAACCCTGTGACACCAGCCCAGATGCCCTACAATGAGGCACATGGTCGGACCAGGAGAGTGATTGAGCGGACATTTGGTCTCCTGAAGAGCCGCTTCCGCTGCCTGGACAAGACAGGAGGGTCCCTCCCATATGCCCCAGCGAAAGTGTGCAAGATTATCATCGTCTGCTGCATGCTCCACAACCTGGCAGTGCGGAAGGAGTTGCCTCTCATCCAGGATGACAATGACCAACATCCGCCACCTGTGGAGGATCCTGGCCTGGACCACGATGCCAGTGATGATGATGATGATGAGGGTGATGTCCGCACACAGCTCATCACCAACTTCTTTAGCTGAATGTGAGTATCCTGAGGTGTCATGTCAATGATGTGAGTTGGCATGATATGTGTAGGTGGTGCTCTGGTGCTGTTGGAGTGTGTCCATGGGCTACTTGACTGGATGTGTGTAGCGATGTGTGCTTACAGGTGGTCTGTACTCCCCAACAGTGTTGACATGCTAACTTGGTTCTGGGTGGGTATCTTGTAACATGTATTGTGCATGAGTTTTGCTGTTCTGTCCTGTTCTCCATTGCTTTTGACTGTGTGTCATTTCTGTCCTTCACAGGGTACTTTCAGATTCGTTTGGTCAACTGTGTCCACCGACGACGTGATTGTACTTCCAGGGTGGTAGCTGTTGTGTCCCTACAGGTGATGTGCGCCACACCCATGGACTTCCTTCCTTCTACAGTTGTTGACTGTGTGCCCGCTGCCAGGTGGGATTACCTTGCATCTGTAGTGGTTACGACATGTTGCAACTGTGTAATAAACCTGTGCTTCACTTTGTGATGTGCGTTGTCTGTGGTCACACATTTGACTGCCATTTGCTTACTGCACCTGTGGGCTACTTGACTACAACTGGGAATAGGTGTGGTGTCTGTGCATTGCACCGTCTTCCCTGGCAACATCAGTGTAGGCAATGAGTCAGATGGCCTAGGTGTGTATGTGTTGTGTAGCCCTGGTGGTGTGTCTCCCTCATATGTGTCACGTTGCCTTTACTCACATGCCTGTGTTGTACTTGCTGTTGCAGTTCGCATACACAGTGTAATTTTGCAGTTCATCATCCCCATGACAGCACCCACGCTGGAATCACAACAGAGGCAAGTATGGTGTATTAGTGTGTTTATTGTGATACATTTGTGTGAATAGTGCATAGGATGGTTAGTGCTGTACATATATCTTGCAATCAGAAGTTCCTAGGTGAATTGAAAGTCCTGGTAGACAAAATCCCCAGTATCGGGGCCACAGTTGTCTGAGACATTGGTCCAACTTGTACTCCCCATGTAATGTGTGGGAGTTGTGTTGCCGTCAACAGGGTGAACAGTTTGTGCACAAAGGTGAACATCCAGAACAGGTTCAGGCTTCCTGGGAGTTGCACTTGGCCATCGGCCTCTCACTTGCCCCTCCTCGGACGACCCCTCTTCTTTGGGGGGGGCCCTCAAGTACAGGCTGCTACGGTACAGGGGACTCTCCGCCAGAGTCATCCTCCCTCCCTGTGGCAGTTGCAGTTTGTTCAGCACCAGATGTTGTTGGCACACAGGGAGGTGTGGACTGGTTGCTGTTCATCTGGCGGAGGCATTGTAATATGTCCCTGTGCACCGCCGTCATCTCTTTGCAGTGCGTCCCACTTGGACTCCACGCGGGACATGTGTGAGTCCAAGCGGGCATGATGGGCAGCCTGCTGCTGTTTCATGTCTCTGAGGAGCCCCACTACCTGGCTGAGATCTCCAGTGTTGGACTGGAACGCATCGGCTATGCGTACCAGTTGTGGGTCATCATGCACACCAGCAACCCCTGCAAGCAGCGACCTCTGTCTCCCACCCCTCCCATCACCCCTGCCGACATGTGCAGTGCGTGCAGTGGCACGCACAGATGACCCTGGTCCCCTTTGGGGGTTGGTGGTGGTGGTGGTGTCCATGGCCCCACGTTGGTCCAGGGTCCCTGTGCTGGTGTTGCTCCTTGTTCTGTCCATGTCGGCAGGGATGGTATTTGTGGTGACAGTCATTGGAGGGGTGGGTGCAGGGGGTGCAGCTGGTGGTCCTGCTGGTGCTGCAGCTGGTGGTCCTGCTGGTGCTGCATGTTGACTTGCACCGGATGTGCCAGGTTGGTCTTCTTCATCCGAGGAGGGCAGAGGCTGTACGACACCAGTGAGCTCCGCATCCTCTTGAGCCTGGGACTGGGACTCCTCAGCGTCTGCTGCTGTGTCCCCATCATCACCTGTTTTTGGGAGACACACACAATGTATGTTATGTTTCTGCAGGCATCAATGGTTGACACACCTGACAGTTGTGACTGTGCCTCTGGGTGCGGGCCTGTACATTGCATTGTCCTAAGTTGTCACAGTCAGGGGTTGATATTGGTGTAGCACATTGTCGTGCATTATTTGGGCATTTCTATGTATTTGTTGGGGTGTGAACATGGTCTGCATTGGTTGTATTAGGTTGACAGCCGGCCCTCCTTCCCACCCAGCCAGTCAGTTATCCCACCATGGACTGTGCTTGCATTGCAGGGAGTGAAAGTTGTCTTTCAGGATGTCAGTCAGTGGTGTCCTGCTGTTGGTTGTTGCACAGTTGCCAGCAGGGCCTTGTGCTCCCCACAGCAGTAGCCAGTGTCAGCCATCTTGTCAGTCCTTATCCACTCCCTGTGATGTGAGCATGGTTCAGGGTGGTGTTGATGGGACAGTTGTGGGGGTGAGCTATGTCTGTGACTATGACTCCCATCATGCTATTGCCTCCACCCCACTTCCCAGCATTCCCATACTTACTTGCTTTTGTGGGGAGTTCAGTGTGTGTGGGTGTGAGAGCAATGGCAAGATGGCTGACAGTGGTGTCCTGCTGTTGGTTGGTGTGCAGTTCCCAGCATGCCCTTGTGCTCCCCACAGCAGTAGCCAGTGTCAGCCATCTTGTCAGTCGATATCCGCTCCCTGTGATGTGAGCATGGTTCAGGGTGGTGTTGATGGGACAGTTGTGGGGGTGAGCTATGTCTGTGACTATGACTCCCATCATGCTATTGCCTCCACCCCACTTCCCAGCATTCCCGTACTTACTTGCTTTTGTGGGGAGTTCAGTGTGTGTGGTTGTGAGAGCAATGGCAAGATGGCTGACAGTGATGTCCTGCTGTTGGTTGGTGTGCAGTTCCCAGCATGCCCTTGTGCTCCCCACAGCAGTAGCCAGTGTCAGCCATCTTGTCAGTCCTTATCCACTCCCTGTGATGTGAGCATGGTTCAGGGTGGTGTTGATGGGACAGTTGTGGGGGTGAGCTAAGTCTGTGACTATGACTCCCATCATGCTATTGCCTCCACCCCACTTCCCAGCATTCCCATACTTACTTGCTTTTGTGGGGAGTTCAGTGTGTGTGGGTGTGAGAGCAATGGCAAGATGGCTGACAGTGGTGTCCTGCTGTTGGTTGGTGTGCAGTTCCCAGCATGCCCTTGTGCTCCCCACAGCAGTAGCCAGTGTCAGCCATCTTGTCAGTCCTTATCCACTCCCTGTGATGTGAGCATGGTTCAGGGTGGTGTTGATGGGACAGTTGTGGGGGTGAGCTATGTCTGTGACTATGACTCCCATCATGCTATTGCCTCCACCCCACTTCCCAGCATTCCCATACTTACTTGCTTTTGTGGGGAGTTCAGTGTGTGTGGGTGTGAGAGCAATGGCAAGATGGCTGACAGTGGTGTCCTGCTGTTGGTTGGTGTGCAGTTCCCAGCATGCCCTTGTGCTCCCCACGACACAGCAACAGTGTCAGACATCTTTGATGGGCCTTTCCACTCTCTGTGGGATGTGCATGCGTGAGTGTGAGCTTGCTTGGCCATGTGGTGGGGGATGTAGAGCTGTGCCTACGACTCCCATCATGCTATTGCCTCCACCCCCTTCCCAGCATGCCCATGCTTCCTTCCTTTTGACTCTGCTTCCCTGTGGGGTGGGCTGCCTGTGCTGACAGGATGGCTGGGAGTGTTGTCCTGGCAGTTGTTTGGCTAAAAGTCCAAAGAGTGTCCCTGTGCTTCACACAACATAACCCAGGGTGGTGGTTCTTTGTGGGATCTTCAGTTAGGATGTGAGGCATTGCATTCTCCCAGGTGGGTTCTGTGGAGTATGTGTTGAGGGGGTGTGTGAGGGGAGGTGCTTGTGACTATGGTCAGTGCTGCAAGTCCTCCTTCCCACCCAGCCAGATATCCCACCATGGAATGTGCTTGCATTGCAGAGAGTGCAAGTTGGCTTTCAGGATGTCAGGCAGTGGTGTTGTGCTGTTTGTTGGTGCACAGTTCCCAGCAGGGCCTTGTGCTCCCCACAGCAGTAGCCAGTGTCAGCCATCTTGTGAGTCCTTATCCACTTCCTGTGATGTGAGCATGGTTCAGGGTGGTGTTGATGGGCTAGTTGTGAGGCTGAGCGATATCTGTGCCTACTACTCCCATCATGCTATTGCCTCCACCCCCTTCCCAGCATGCCCATGCTTCCTTCCTTTTGACTCTGCTTCCCTGTGGGGTGGGCTGCCTGTGCTGACAGGATGGCTGGGAGTGTTGTCCTGGCAGTTGTTTGGCTAAAAGTCCCAAGAGTGTCCCTGTGCTTCACACTACATTACCCAGGGTGGAGGTTCTTTGTGGGATCTTGAGTTAGGATGTGAGGCATTGCATTCTCCCAGGTGGGTTCTGTGGAGTTTGTGTTGAGGGGGATGTGAGGGGAGGTGCTTGTGACTATGGTCAGTGCTGCGAGTCCTCCTTCCCACCCAGCCAGCCAGATATCCCACCATGGAACGTGCTTCCATTGCAGGGAGTGGAAGTTGTCTCTCAGGATGTCAGTCAGTGGTGTCCTGCTGTTGGTTGTTGCACAGTTGCCAGCAGGGCCTTGTGCTCCCCACAGCAGTAGCCAGTGTCAGCCATCTTGTGAGTCCTTTTCCACTCCCTGTGATGTGCGCGTGGTTCATGGTGGTGTTGATGGGACAGTTGTGGGGGTGAGCAATATGTGTGACTACGACTCCCATGATGCTATTGGCTACACTGACTTGCCCAGCATACACAGAATTCCTTCCTTTCAGTGGTCTTCACTGTGTGTTGGTGTTGTAGTGGTGGCTACATGTCTGGATGTGTTTGTTAGTTCTATTTGTGCCACTGCCTAGCTGTAGTTGTAGTTGTGTTTGTACATGTGATGACACGGTTAAATGTAACTTTGAGATGGCATGTGTTGTGTTTATCTGACTGACATACACATTTTGGGATGATTCTGTTCTGGTTGCTGTGTAATTGCTATGAGTACATGGTTTGACTCTCCCCTTGACAGTGATGTGTGTGTGTATTGTGGCAGAATATTGTGTACATTTGTTGTGTACTCACCAGGCTCTGGGATGTTCTCTAGTCCATAGACGCTCACTGGCGGAAGGATGGCCCGCACCTTCTCCTCCCAGGGCCTGAGGTATACTGGCTTGGCAGGAGGGCCACTGCCGGTGTATTGGCTCAGGAGGTAGTCCTTCTTGGAGCAGCTCCCGTACCCTCCTGCGCACGTCATACCACCTGTTCTGGATGTCAGTCTTTGTGCGCAGACATGGTGATTGTGCGTTCACCCTGTTGATGATCCTCTCCCACATCTTGGTTTTCTGGGAGATGGGTGTCTGTTGGACCAGTGTGCCAAACAGCTGTGGCTCTACCCTGAGGATCTCGTCTACCAGGACTTCCAATTCACAATCTAGGAACTTGTGATTCTTCTTGGGGGCATGGTGATGGGTGGTGATGGTGAGTGATGTGTGTGTTGGTGTGCAGGTGAGGGTGTGTGAGTGTGTGTTTTGCTGGGTGTATGTGAGGTAGCTATTTGTTGGTGTGCTGATGGTGTGTGGCTTGTGTGAGGGATGAGCTGTGGGTGTGTGGTTGCTGTCTGTTGAGTGCTGGCAGTAGAATGGCATTTGCAAAGGATCATGGTTGGGATTTGTGTCCTTTATATGGGTGGAGTTGTGGGTGTGTCTTTGTTCTCTGTCCCCACCCCCCAGTATTTATTGGCTTTGTAATTGCTTGTTTGGCCTTTTTTGTGTGTATTTTTCCTTAGTACTTTTTGTGCATGTTGGAAACGTTCTTGTGACCGAGTCGGACCCTGCATTTGTCTCGTACTGTCTTCTCCGTTTCGTTCACGCTGTGTTTGTGCAGTTTTCTATGCTGTGTACGCGTCGGTCGCGGTGTTTTGTGTTATTTCGGCTCGCAGTTTTGTATGCGTGTCGGTCGTACGGCTTGTCCTCCGTTCGACTCGGTCGTGGTTTTCGCGCCTTGCATCGTACTTAGCGGTTTGGAGTTCACGTGTACGTTTCGGTTGGATTTGTTCCGGGTGCGTGTCGGTCGGTTCGATTCGCGTGTTTTTCCGGCCGGATTGCTGTTTTCCGTGCGGCTCGGTCGTTCGGCTTGGGTTCAGTACGTGTCGGTCGGATTTTGCACGCCTTGCATCGTACTTGGCGTGTCGGGCGCCACAGGTACGTGTCGGTCGGAATTAATTCCGGCTCCGGGTCGGTCGGTGCTTTTTCCCGGCCCGAATCGGAATTGACCCCATAGTATCATGCTACTCCACACCCCGAATTGTAGAACTTGTAATGATGCAGTTATACCAAGCTAGGTAAAAAACCTGCTGTATTGGCAATTTCTCATGAGGTATTACACATTGCTTTACAGGAGCACTTGTAAATCTGGCCTTAAGTGTCAGTAATATCTTGAAAAATTATAGATGCCCATTGCTCAGATTTGGTACTTTCCCATTAAAAGTATAGCAGTCATGCAGAGAAATGCTGGTGTTTAATCTTCAAACGTTTAGCACCCTCTGGAAAACAGCTTACACTTTAAGTGTAGCAACTCCTGTTAAAGCACCAGAATGGTCTTTAAAATTATAGCAGCCCAGCTGATACTTTCGCTATAAAGCTACATTAGCCTACATGAGAAGTACTTGCAATGTTTAGTGACCACTAAATTCCGATGAAACTGGTAACAGCAGTCATAACCACCCCCTTTCAGAATTATGAGATGCTTACTTTCACCTAGAGATTTTGGCAGCTGAAAGCAGTTAAAAACTCCAGGTGAACGTCTAGGCCAAACTGAGGAACTAGACGGGGAACTGGATCAGGCATTATCAATTCCCCGATATTTCCTCATTTCTTAGTAGACCTTCAGGATCACAACTGTAATGGGCTGGATTTTTCCTGTCCCCAAGTTACATGTTCTGACATATTGGTAATTTCAGAGATGGATAAAAAACACCCATTTCCCGGGCCACTCATAATGAGAGACATGGTAGTACTGTCCCTTTAAATATAAAGCAGTCCATCCAAGAAATTCATTTGGGTCAGATATGTTATTCAAGGTTCACTAAAGCCCTTATTACAAGGAGTTGCAGAAATATGAAGGGGTTTCTGCACCAGGAATTACTGATCTCGTGTATTTAAATTCTGTGTCATGAGAATACTGTGCTTCAAATGAGGATGGCTGATAACTGTGTGCTAAAGCCTTAGTTAGCCCACTGGACTAGCTGGGCACAGAGTAACAACTTTCTAAAAGTTGCTTAACTTTAATTCAGACAATAACCTTGTCCTGGGCATCAGGTCAGGTTTATTGCCACAATTAATCTGATACCTTACAGTTCCCAATTAGGTAGTCAAATTCAGAAGTTATTCGGGCTGGGGTCCCAGCCGGTAAGCCTGTCTAGCCAATGGGGCTACTAACTTTTCCCCAGCAAAAAGACAATTTTGAAGTGTTGCTGTTAAGCCATATAAAAAATATGTCTTATTTAACATTATATAGCTCCCTGCCATAGGGCTCCATTGGCTTTCCTTAGGGGAGACTTACATATAGGGTTAAGGGAGTGGTGGCTTTGCATTGGTTTTAATGGCAAAGTCGAACTAGTAGTGTACACATTGCTCTTCCAGTCTGCAGTGGCAGGCAGGGAGCCATTTTGCCCTTTGTCACACTCAGGGTGGCATAACCAGTACTACAGCCCTGCGTGGACACTCTCTCTTACATGCCCTGGGTACTATATACTAGGGACTTATAAGTAAGTCAGCATTTGCCAACTGGGTATAGCCAATTCGACGTACACTTTGTAAGGGTAAGAACACTGGCAGTGAGGTCTAGCTAGCAGGCTTCAATGCACTCTCAGAATCGAAAAACCAGCAAAATCAGTCCAAAAATGTGGGGGTGAACATGCAAAAAGAGGCATTTCCTTACATCTCTCTAATCACAAAGAGGGGTTAAGAGTTTTTTCCCAAATTACAAACATCATGCTATAATGTTTTCAAAGGTTAGAATGCATAGAAAGACCCAGCTAGCCTGGACTGAATGTTTTTTTATTTCCAAACCACAAAAAGAGGCTCAACAAAGATTCCCAAAATGATAGGCCTTTTCATATGTTTTACCCAATTTCTAAGATCTCTGGGAGAGAAATGTGTGAACCTGGGATTAAATGGACAGGGAACTGATCTTTCCAGAAAACCTAATTGGATTCAGAGCTGTAAATAAATGATGCACAGCTGGGCATTGCTGACCTTCATGGCCTCTGCACTGCCCATTAATGGACTTCTCATTAGCTTTCGATACATCAATAGACAAACGCTGTAGAGCAAAATGTGAAATGTGGTGCCACCCTACGGCTCATTCAGATCATTTGTAAACCATGTAGCTGTAAGTGGTTGCAAGAATAGCTAATTGGGTCTAGAGCTTACTCCTAAACGAACTATACAGTAGAGGGATTAAGACTGATGTATTCTAGCACTGTCCTTGTTCTCCATATATATACGTGATCTACTACTGGAATGAGAAAGTGCAGAAGTTCAACTGAAATTGGGAAAAAGGCATGTGCAAGATTCAATTGTATGCTCACTGTGGGTGGCACTTGCAAGTTTGTCAGATGTGGGACATCACCCAAACAAATGGCAAATGTCCCGTCCGCCCTATTTAGAGTATATACATATTAATAGAAAATATAGGAAACCCCCCTAATATTATATCATGTAGCAAGTGGTCTCCAGCATGCACTGTATGCCTTATACAAAAATTCAAATAACAATCCATTTGAGATAAATTTCTCTAAAACTTCTATCGTCAGATTCCGAAGGACAACTACAAATGGTACATCAACAAAAACCAGGTGGATTTTAAGACTAAATACAAATGCCTGCAGATTTTATTTGATGAAGATTATCCAGGTTCCTTGTAACAGAGGCAAACGGAACTGCAGCAAAATCTTGCATGAACAGGCTAAGGCACTTGGGGGCATATTTACGAACCGCTTGCATCCCCACAGCGTCACTTTTTATAACACTCCAGCGGCACAAAATCAAATCTATGAGGCCACGCAAAGCCACTATGCGCGGCTTTGAATGGCCTCATAGATATGGAGTAAGGCAATGCAGCGCAATTCGCTGCATTGCCTTCTGCACTCCGGAGGCGTTCCATGGGCGTTGCAGTGGGTTTCCCCACGCAACACTCATGGATTTTGACATTTCCCCAGATTTACAAGAACATGGAAAGCTGGGGAAGTGCCAAAACCTTACACCTCCCGAGGTGAGGCGTAACAAGCAGAAATAACTTAATTTCTCCTCATTTTTTCCTCTTTCTATGTGTGCTGCATTGTGCAGCACACTTAGAAAGAGAAAAACGCCTCTTAGGATTGTTCCTGTGCAGGAAGGTGTCCCTTCCTGCATAAAAACAATCCTGCCTTCAAAACAGGTCATGGGTGCCTGCGTTGGTACTAGGCTGCCGAAACGGCACCAGCAAAGGGGGAAAGGACAGGAATGCACGCATTGCATAAATATGGTACATTCCTGCCCTTTCACTTTGGTGTAGGACAGCCCAGTAGCTGACTTGCTACGCCACATCCCCATAAATGAGGGCCTTAATTTATAACTGTGGAAGTCTTTCAGTCCCAGGTCTGGTGAAGGCATATAATACAAAAATCATACCAAGGTTTACTAACAGGGCTGTTGTATAGTTACAAATGGCATCGTTGTTGGAGGAGGATCCTTCAGAAACTACTAAACTTTTGAATAGAAATTCCCTTTGAAGCCCTCACGCCTTATGTTCAGATCAAATCTAGTTAGGCTGCATCGCTGTCGAGGCTTTGCTGTTTTCTGGAGGGGTGCTGAAGGCAAAAGATAATACCTTCACATAGCACTCACAAATTCTTTAGGAAATGTCTGGACATGCCAAAGGCTGCTGAGGCAATGTTGTGACATTAAGAAAGAATGTTAGTGTATTTACGCACCCTAGAGGAGTAATTGTTTTCATATTATACTTTTCGTCAAGGAGGTGAATGTTTAATATTAACGGACACAGGCAGTTTTAAATTTTGCCTAATGATAAAAAAATCATTATAATTTATAAATTGCAATGTTTGTTCTAATTTACTGAAATAGGAGACTTTTTAATGGTTTTCTTTCATATATTCTTTGGACAAAACAAATCGCAAGAATATAATTTGCACACAATGTACCACAGTATACGAATGAATGAGACACAGGACCCGATTAGGGTTTGGCGGATGTGGAACTTCCATCAAAAAGTGGAGGATGTATCCCGTCGGCTCTATTTGAAGTTGTTTGGCCACTATACACTCCAAATAAAGCCAAAGAGACATCTCCACTTTCTTTCAGATGTCCCACATCCGCCAAACATTTAATCAGGTCATTGGTCACAATTGAAGACCAAACCACATAGTTATACCTCTGTTCCAGGTAACCATAGACTCTTGATAATCGCTAGGAGTAGAAACATTCTAAATAAATGTTGCAGATACTGTAATTATCCCGTTGAACATATACAGTGCAGACTCGTTTTCTTTTTTTTTTAACAATCTTTATTCATTTTACATTTTCAATCCCGCTGACCCCCCCCACCCGATGTTAATACAACAAATAAGTCCCAAAATTCATTACATTATTTCATGATTGTACAGTGAACTGATCCAGTCTACTACTACTTAATACAGTACAATTTAACCCGACTGACAAACAACAACTAATGTGACATCAATAAAAAGTTCTAAAGTGACATGTGCAGAATTTTTCCCTTATAATATAATATAAAGGTCTTTCTTTCTTGTTCTACAACCTACAGAATGGGGTGAGTATTCTTACTCCATCATTCCCCACTTTGGGTTTGGATCCAAGCGCGTAAGGGGTTCCAAATTTTCATACCTTTTCTATGCAGGTTGCTCCCTTTTCGCTTATATATGGCTATCTCTAAACGATACATTGCTAACAACCTGGCAAGCCATTGCTGAAAAACCGGTGTGTTGGGATCCACCCAGGCTGACGCAATACACATTCTTAAAACTGCCATAGAAATAAAAATCAATTCATGCCCTACTCCTAAAAGATTAGCTTCAGACGTCCCTAGCAGAATTACATCAGACAATATTATTTCAGTTTTTAAAACTTCGGATAAAAAATTCGCCATATCTTTGATTAGTTTTTGCAGTACATTACATGATGCGAAAATGTGGACACTATCTGCATTATAAAGTGCACATCAAGGACAAAATGTTACCTTTCCGCCCCCCCCATTTTGCAATTTAGTCATGTGTATAATACAAGAAAAAACAAGTTTTATAAAACTGTGCCTGTAACCTAGTAGACATTAAAATAGACTGTGACAGCTCATAAGCATACATAATGGTCCCATCTGACACCCCTACTTTCGCCTGCCACTTCTGAGAGTATTTGTCTAAATCATCTGGCAAGGCTGCATTTATAAGCGTGTAGATCTCACCAATAGAACTTACTTTGGCTTGGGTTATTCTTTCGATGGTTTCCACTTTCTCAAATTTGGCCCGCCCCCCTCCTTTCCGTAACAGAAAATCTGTAATCTGAAGAAACTTTTAAAAAAATTCCGCCAGTCTAAAGTGAAGTCTTTTTTCAGTTCTTCAAAGGATCGAAAGCCAGCGGGGGAGAAGAAGCACCCGATCCGATCAATTCCAGCCCTCTTCCATTTTCCCATACAAGAATCTCTAAAAACCTCTGGGAGAATATAATTATCTAAAGGTGTATAAAAAGATAGTCTACCAATTCCTAATACTCTGCGTATGGCACTCCATACTTTTTAAAAGCACTAAAGAGGGTTTTAAACCAGACTTTTTTTTATAGTAGCTATCATGTAGGTGACGCCACAAACAACCACTGGTCTTCCTCCCCAACAGAAGTTCAAAGGGGGAGGGTATTTTATCGGTTCATATGTTGTCTGTTTTGGTCTGAATGAACTCTCGGCTATAAATTAGTGTAGTAGCCCAATAATATATTTTCAAGTTCGGGAGAGCCAGCCCCCTCCCATCCCTAGGTAGGGTAAGAAATCTGAATGCACGCCGTGGTCATGAGTAAGCCCAGATAAATCGGGAGAATATATGCTCTATTGCTTTGAACCACTGCAGCGTGAATTCCAGACAGATGGCTCTAAAAACATAAAACGGATTTTTGGAAAGAAGAGGATTTTTATAACATTACACCTTCCTCCAATAGATAAATGTAGGTTGTTGAGCCGTTGGAGGTCTTTTTTGATAGTACTCATTAGGGTTTTCACATTATCCTTGACCACATTGTCTAACCTGGAGGATATGCAAATACC
Source organism: Calotriton arnoldi (assembly GCA_963921515.1). Classification (NCBI taxonomy): domain Eukaryota; kingdom Metazoa; phylum Chordata; class Amphibia; order Caudata; family Salamandridae; genus Calotriton; species Calotriton arnoldi. The sequence continues at coordinate 4,847 of CAWUFW010028618.1, read as the reverse complement.
TAGGTATGTGGCCTTTTCTACCACCCGTTTATCAGTCATCTTGACCTTGTCATTGAGGACAACCTGGGTCTTATCTTGATTAAGTGCTTACCCAGAGACCTGTCCGAAGCGTTCTGCCTCTTCTTCAATTGCCGTTATGGCACAGTTTGGGTCTGTCGTCACCAGAGCTATATCGTCTGCATAGGCCAGGGTCTTGGTAGCCCAGTTCTGAGACCATATTGCTGGTATTTGTCTGTTGTTTTCTAGTCTGCGAATAAACGTATCAATATAGATCGCAAACAAGAGAGGGGAACAGGGGCAGCCCTGCCTGGTACCACGGGAAATTGGAAACTCTTTTGAAAGTATGCCATTTACCATCACAGCAGCTGATAGTTCGACATATAGTCTTTTAATCGCTTGGATGAAGCCATCCCCGATCCCAATCCTAGACAAGGTAGTCCATAGATATTGCCAGGAAACCCTATCAAAGGCTTTTTCCGCATCTAACAGAACCAGAGCCATAGGGTCTCCTGCAACATTGGTGATGTCAAATAATGTGATGACTCTCTGGATGTGATCTATTGTGGACCTCCCAGGGATGAACCCGTGCTGGCGCTCACAGATAACCTTATGTATTATAAGTGCTAATCTACTAGCTAGCAATTTTTAATAGATCTTTGAGTCAACATTAATTAATGTAATAGGACGGTATGAACCCAATTGTACTGGGGATTTGTTTTTTTTTGTTTTTTAAATCACAATTTTTGCCCGTGACCATGATCTGGGGGGTCGTCCCCCATTAAATATATAAACCATCAATTCATTAAGGATATTTTCCAACTGGCTTGCGAAGGTGACATAAAACTCGGTTGGAATGCCATCGTTTCCCACAGCTTTCCCCCTTGCCAGGCTATTTAAGGTCAGCAATATTTCCGCCCAACACGATGGGCTGTCTAAACTTTCCTGATCTTCTTTCTCAAATTTTTCATGCGATACGGGGTCTAGGTACCTGTCAATATCACCCTGATCACTCCTATCATTTGCCGTACATAGAGAGCGGTAAAACCTCCCAAATGCATCCCTTATTAAATTTGGGTTGGTGGTCTGTCCTATCACCCGGGTCAATAATCTCTCGGATTATATTTGATGAAGGTTGTTGCCTAGTGCGAACAGCCAGCTGGTGACCAATCTGTTCATTGAGCTCATAGACCGTTTCTTTCTGAGATACAGCTTTGCTCACGGCTTTGTCTATAAATACGTTAGTGATAGCAGCCTTCGCGATTGCTACCTGCCGCTGTGCTGACTCCAGATCCTGGCCTTCTCTAACAGCTCTAACCAAATCCTCTTCTGCCAACCCCAGATTATCCTGCATCGTTTTCAAAGATTGCTTGGCCTGTTTGTTAAGGTTGAGGGAATACCGCAATGTTTCTCCCCTAATACCTGCCTTCATGGCATCCCACATCACCTCAATTGAGGTACTCCCCAAGTTATCCTCCAGAAACATTGGGATCCACTGTCTCATGTGAGCACAATATCCAGTATCCGATAACAGAGCTCTCTCAAATGTCAAGGGCCTCATGTTAGGGTTGGCTAGCTCTATTTCTAGCTCGAGCACCAGCGGGTTATGGTCCGAGAGCACCCGCAGTCGTTTTTCTATAGGACATTTCGAATTTAAAGAGTTCGAGATAAACATATAATCCAATCTGGCATGGGTCATATGTGGATTAAAAAAATAGGTATACCCTGTGTCCTTCGGTTTTAACAGCGGCCAACAATCAACCAAACCATGAGTCTGACACATATTCCTTAGAGCCCGAAACACTTTTGCTTTCCTACCCGCATATCTCCACCCTCCCTCCACAGACCAATGGCTGGACAGGTTAATATTGTAATCCCCGCACACAATGAGTGGGAGAGGCCAGTGAGCAAGTTCACTCAAGATAGTATCCAACACAGTAGGGTCATCACTATTACATCCATATAGTGTGCATAACGTTAATTTCTTTCCCACACCATAACAACATTCTGTGATCGCCCAGCGGCTAAATTTATCCGAGCACAATCGAGTAAATTGCATCCCACCTCCTTTAGCCAGGATCACCACGCCCCGCACCCAAGCCCCCTGCATTGTTGCACTTATCACCCTAAATCCCAGTGTTTTTAAGATATGCAGTTGTGCCCCATCTATGTGTGTCTCTTGGAGGCAGATATTATTGCACCCAGCGACTGTAACCCAACTGCAACTTTCTGTCTTTTTTTCACATCATTTAGGCCGCAGATATTAATAGATGCAACTCTCAGTACACCCATACGGGCTTGTGACATAAGCCTAGCACTGGTACCCCATCTCTATGAAACACTGCTGTCCATCCATAAATCTCTATCCTTCTTACGAGAGGCACTGCACAAATATCTATACCGTCTGAAAAACAACGTGAACTTAACTTAATCCCTCTTATCCCGTCTGAGAAACCCCTCCCTCTGACAACCCCCCACCCACCACCAATAACTAGGCAACCAGGCTCAACCATGAGCTTGTGTGAGGACGTCTGTACCACTCCTCCTCTCCCTTCACCTCTCCCCCTTGGTTAATACACATTGATATGTACCCGTATCCGGAGCTAAGCTCTGCACCAGCCTTAAACCATCATTTTGTTATATTTTGATACATAATTTAATATTTAGCCCCCATAGTCCCTGTTGCAATAACGTCCAAGAGTTTCTGGGCTTGAATTTCAGCGGTGAAATTGAAATTATGACCCTTATATACCACTTTCAGCCTGGCTGAGTTTTGTAGAAAGACCAGGGCCCCTGCGGATTGAAACGGGGTCATTAACTGCCTGAGCCGCCATTTCCTTTCCACCGTGGCATATGCAAAGTCAGGTTTGGCGAAGAAGGAAAATCCTTCAAAGTTTCTTTTAGCATTGGGTCTGGCTAGATCTTACACAGCCTGACGAAGCAGAAAATTGCCGAAGTAAATCAATATGGCATGGGGTAGCGTCTTTTCTCCGGAGGAATGTCTTGATGGTGACAGAGTGAATTGGTGAGCACGTTAGACTTCCTTATCCCAATCCCATGTGGAAAGGTCGGGTGGGGAGCCCCTAAGCATGTTTATTACAAACTTTCTTACATCGTTATCCTCACAGTTCTCCGGGACACCTAACAGCCTCAGATTGTTATGGCACTGCCGATTCTCATAGTCCTAGAGCTTCCACATGACATCCTTTAGGGTATTGTCCTGCGATGTGGCCTGAGCCTTCAGTGTTTCGACTGTGTTTTCGAGCATTTCCGTACATGACTCTACCATATTCAATCGTTCCGCGATGTCAGAGCAGATCTTTCCCACTTTCCGACCCAGATCATCGAGTTTCTTGGTGGCTAGCCTTGCCTGTCAATTGTCGGACTTGACATCATCCTGAAATGCCCGTAAGGACTGCAGAATCAGAGCTAATGATGGTTCAGCCGAATTTCCTCTCTTTGTATGATCTGGGTCCCCACCAACATTAGCCGCTGGTTGCTTCTCTTCCTCGTTTGTATCCTCCAGGAAAAGCATTTGTGTTGCTGAATAGTCCCAGCCCAGCTCCTCCACCAACTCTTGTTCCCCTGGGTTCTTCCTGCGCGCCTTTCTCCCAGATTCCCGTTTGGATTTTTTCTTGGCAGTCGTGACTTTCTCTGATGGGCTGCTATTACCGGAGGATGAGCCAGCACCATCATCATCGCTACTAACAAATAGGCTGGTATCCGATACCTCTGACTCTTCCGTCAGAGAGAAGAATTTTTCCACCAGCACATCTGGGGACAAGCAGCCTGCTTCCATAGCTCCCTTTTGGCCCTCACTTCCTCCAGGGAAATTGTGCCTATTCTTGCTTGCCATATCTGTTGATCTGCTGCCTTGCTCTTTATTAATCATACTTGACATGTCCATATCCACCACAGGGGGTCGTATGTCCACCATTTCCACCATTAGTACTTTTTCACCTGTGCTGGTATATGACGGTGGCCCCGTTGCCTCTATAATAGTATACCATTGCAGGATCCTTTTGCCTCTCCATCGTAGGGTTTCCTTCCCCCCGTAACTAAGGGCGAAAAGATATTTTAAATGGAGGGTTGCGATTTCCCTTCTTCAGTAGGTGGCTTTAATCGCCAGAGGTTTGCCTTTACTGGAGGTTTGATTTTTTTCATTTTCTATTTTTCCTGGTCTTTCTCCTTTGCCGGGCCACAAATCCCCCTTCTTGATGTCTATTTTGGGATTAGACCCCTCTTGTCGTAGCGGTGCAGCGGAGGTAGTCACTCGCTGCTTTCCCTTCCCTCGAGCTGCCATTGAAACTGCCTCTCTCAGTGCTTCAGCCGGGAAAGCTTTGTCGTTTCCAGGCAACCACCGCGGGACGCAGGCGTGCCCAGCCCCAGCAGCGGCCATCAGGAGAAGCGTGTTAGAGCCTCCCAGCGTCCCCGCAGAAGTTCCTTTTTCCCCCACCAGACGTGCGCTCGATGCCCGGCTTGGAGGGACGTCGGAAGGGGCCAGTGAAGGACACCGTGGACGTCGCTGGCGCAGCTGTATCCCCAGTGCATAACCGCGACCACCAGACGGGATATTTTTTCACCAAAGTGGAGAGAGGTAAGCGGTGGCTTTTACTCAGACGCCATCTCGCCTGATAGGACCGCAGACTCTCGTTTTCTATTGCTGAAATGTCTATTAGGTCCCTTTCCCACATCGCGTCTAACAAGAACTCAGTCCCCATCCCCAAAAAATCTATCCTACGCCTGGCTAGTAATGAAGAAATCTGCACAAAGGGCCCAATTACGATGGCGTACGGAAAAGCCCTCCAACCGCCATGGTGACATGAAAAATCCACCCGCTTGACCCACAG
>CAWUFW010028617.1:0-21173 GCA_963921515.1 Calotriton arnoldi | reverse complement strand
CGGGCCGGAAAAGCACCGACCGACTCGGATCCGGAAAATACCGACCGACACGTACCAGTGGCGCCCGACACGCCAAGTACGATGCAAGCCGCGATAAATCCGACCGACACGTCAGGAAACTAAGCCGACCGACCGACCCGCTCGGAAAATAGCAATCCGGCCGGAAAAACACGCGAATCCAACCGACCGACACGCACCCGGAACAAATCCGACCGAATCGTACCCGCCAACTCCAACCCGCAAAGTACGATGCAAGGCGCGAAAACTCGACCGAGTCGGACGGAGGACAAGCCGCACGACCGACACGCATACAAAACCGAGCCGAAGCAACACAATACACCGCGACCGACGCGTACGCAGCATACAAAACTGCACAAACACAGCGTGAACGAAACGGAAAACACCGTACGAGACCAATGCACGGTCCGACTCGGTCACAAGAACGTTTCCAACATACACAAACAGCACAAAGGAAAAATCAACCAAAAAAAGGCCAAACAAGCAATTACCAAGCCAATAAATACTGGGGGTGGGGACAGAGAACAAAGACACACCAACAACTCCACCTATATAAAGGACACAAATCACTACCATGAGCCTTTGCAAATGCCATTCCACTGCCAGCACCCAAGAGAAAGCAACCACACACCCACAGCTCATCCCTCACACAAGCCACACACCAGCAGCACACCAACAAATACCTACCTCACATACACCCAGCACAAACACACACCCACACACCCTCACCTGCACACCAACACACACAGCACCCACTATCACCACCCATCACCATGCCCCCCAAGAAGAATCCCAAGTTCCTAGATAGTGAATTGGAAGTCATGGTAGACGAGATCCTCAGGGTGGAGCCACAGCTGTTTGGCACTCTGGTCCAACAGACCCCCATGTCGCAGAAAACCAAGATGTGGGAGAGGATCATCAACAGGGTGAACGCCCAATCACCATGTCGGCGCACAAAGACCGACATCCAGAACAGGTGGTATGACGTGCGCAGGAGGGTCCGGGAGCTGCTCAAGAAAGACTACCACCTGAGCCAATACACCGGCAGTGGCCCTCCTGCCAAGCCAGTATACCTCAGGCCCTGGGAGGAGAAGGTGCGGGCCATCCTTCCGCCAGTGAGCGTATATGGACTAGAGGACATCCCAGAGCCTGGTGAGTACACAACAAATGTACACAATAAACTGCCACAAAACACACACATCACTGTCAAGGGGAGAGTCAAACCATGCACTCATAGCAATTACACAGCAACTAGAACAGAATCATCCCAAAAATGTGTATGTCAGTCAGATAAACACAACACATGCCATCAAAAAAGTCACATCCAACTGTGCCAACACATGTACAAACACAACCACAACTACAGCTAGGCAGTGGCACAAATAGAACTAACACACACATCCACACATGTAGCCACCACAACAACACCAACACACAGTGAAGACCACTCAAAGGAAGGAATTCTGTGTATGCTGGCCAAGTCAGTGTAGCCAATAGCATCATGGGAGTCGTAGTCACAGACATTGCTCAGCCTCCACAACTGTCCCATCAACACCACCCTGAACCATGCTCACATCACAGGGAGTGGAGAAGGACTCACAAGATGGCTGACACTGGCTACTGCTGTGGGGAGCACAAGGCCCTGCTGCCAACTGTGCACCAACAAACAGCAGGACACCACTGACTGACATCCTGAGAGACAACTTACACTCCCTGCAATGCAAGCACGTTCCATGGTGGGATATCCGGCTGGCTGGGTGGGAAGGGGGACTTGCAGCACTGACCATAGTCACCAGCACCTCCCCTCACACCCCCCCCCCAACACAAACTCCACAGTACCCACCTGGTAGAATGCAATGCCCTCCATCCTAACACAAGATCCCACAAAGCACCACCACCCTGGGTTATGTTGTGTGAAGCACAGGGACACTCTTGGGACTCTTAGCCAAACAACTGCCAGGACAACACTCCCAGCCATCCTGTCAGCACAGCCAGCCCACCCCACAGGGAAGCAGAGTCAAAAGGAAGGAAGCATGGGCATGCTGGGAAGGGGGTGGAGGCAATAGCATGATGGGAGTCGTAGTCACAGACATTGCTCAGCCTCACAACTGGCCCATCAACACCACCCTGAACCATGCTCACATCACAGGGAGTGGAGAAGGACTCACAAGATGGCTGACACTGGCTACTGCTGTGGGGAGCACAAGGCCCTGCTGCCAACTGTGCACCAACAAACAGCAGGACACCACTGACTGACATCCTGAGAGACAACTTACACTCCCTGCAATGCAAGCACGTTCCATGGTGGGATATCCGGCTGGCTGGGTGGGAAGGGGGACTTGCAGCACTGACCATAGTCACCAGCACCTCCCCTCACACCCCCCCCCCCCAACACAAACTCCACAGTACCCACCTGGTAGAATGCAATGCCCTCCATCCTAACACAAGATCCCACAAAGCACCACCACCCTGGGTTATGTTGTGTGAAGCACAGGGACACTCTTGGGACTCTTAGCCAAACAACTGCCAGGACAACACTCCCAGCCATCCTGTCAGCACAGCCAGCCCACCCCACAGGGAAGCAGAGTCAAAAGGAAGGAAGCATGGGCATGCTGGGAAGGGGGGTGGAGGCAATAGCATGATGGGAGTCGTAGTCACAGACATTGCTCAGCCTCACAACTGGCCCATCAACACCACCCTGAACCATGCTCACATCACAGGGAGTGGAGAAGGACTCACAAGATGGCTGACACTGGCTACTGCTGTGGGGAGCACAAGGCCCTGCTGCCAACTGTGCACCAACAAACAGCAGGACACCACTGACTGACATCCTGAGAGACAACTTACACTCCCTGCAATGCAAGCACGTTCCATGGTGGGATATCCGGCTGGCTGGGTGGGAAGGGGGACTTGCAGCACTGACCATAGTCACCAGCACCTCCCCTCACACCCCCCCCCAACACAAACTCCACAGTACCCACCTGGTAGAATGCAATGCCCTCCATCCTAACACAAGATCCCACAAAGCACCACCACCCTGGGTTATGTTGTGTGAAGCACAGGGACACTCTTGGGACTCTTAGCCAAACAACTGCCAGGACAACACTCCCAGCCATCCTGTCAGCACAGCCAGCCCACCCCACAGGGAAGCAGAGTCAAAAGGAAGGAAGCATGGGCATGCTGGGAAGGGGGTGGAGGCAATAGCATGATGGGAGTCGTAGTCACAGACATTGCTCAGCCTCACAACTGGCCCATCAACACCACCCTGAACCATGCTCACATCACAGGGAGTGGAGAAGGACTCACAAGATGGCTGACACTGGCTACTGCTGTGGGGAGCACAAGGCCCTGCTGCCAACTGTGCACCAACAAACAGCAGGACACCACTGACTGACATCCTGAGAGACAACTTACACTCCCTGCAATGCAAGCACGTTCCATGGTGGGATATCCGGCTGGCTGGGTGGGAAGGGGGACTTGCAGCACTGACCATAGTCACCAGCACCTCCCCTCACACCCCCCCCCCAACACAAACTCCACAGTACCCACCTGGTAGAATGCAATGCCCTCCATCCTAACACAAGATCCCACAAAGCACCACCACCCTGGGTTATGTTGTGTGAAGCACAGGGACACTCTTGGGACTCTTAGCCAAACAACTGCCAGGACAACACTCCCAGCCATCCTGTCAGCACAGCCAGCCCACCCCACAGGGAAGCAGAGTCAAAAGGAAGGAAGCATGGGCATGCTGGGAAGGGGGGTGGAGGCAATAGCATGATGGGAGTCGTAGTCACAGACATTGCTCAGCCTCACAACTGGCCCATCAACACCACCCTGAACCATGCTCACATCACAGGGAGTGGAGAAGGACTCACAAGATGGCTGACACTGGCTACTGCTGCGGGGAGCACAAGGCCCTGCTGCCAACTGTGCACCAACAAACAGCAGGACACCTCTGACTGACATCCTGAGAGACAACTTACACTCCCTGCAATGCAAGCACGTTCCATGGTGGGATAACTGACTGGGTGGGTGGGTGGGTGGGAAGGAGGTCTGGCTGTCAACCAAACACAATCAATGCAGACCATGTTCACACCCCAGAGAATACATAGAAATGCCCAAATAATGCAGGACAATGTGCCACACCAATATCAACCCCTGACTGTGACGACTTAGGACAATACAATGTACAGGCCCGCACCCCGAGGCACAGTCACAACTGTCAGGTGTGTCAACCACTGATGCCTGCAGAAACATGACATACATTGTTTGTGTCTCCCAAAAACAGGTGATGATAGGGACACAGCAGCAGACGCTGAGGAGTCCCAGTCCCAGGCTCAAGAGGATGCCGAGCTCACTGGCGTCGTACAGCCTCTGTCCTCCTCGGACGATGAAGAACAACCTGGCACATCCGGTGCAAGTCAACATGCTGCACCAGCAGGACCACCAGCTGCAGCACCAGCAGGTCCACCAGCTGCACCCCCTGCACCCACCCCTCCAACGACTGTCACCACGAATACCATCCCTGCCGACATGGACAGAATAAGGAACAACACCAGCGCAGTGACCCTGGACCAACCTGGGGCCATGGACACCACCACCACCACCAACCCCCAAGGTGGACCAGGGTTATCTGTGCGTGCAACTGCACACACTGCACATGTCAGCAGGGGTGGTGGGAGGGGTGGGAGACAGAGGTCGCTGCTTGCAGACGTTGCTGGTGTGCATGAAGACCCACAACTGGTACGCATAGCTGATGCGTACCAGTCCAGCACCGGAGAGCTCAGCCAGGTAGTGGGGCTCCTCAGAGACATCAAACAGCAGCAGGCTGCCCATCATGCCCGCTTGGACTCCCACATGTCCCATGTGGAGTCACACATGTCACGTGTGGACTCCCACATGTCACGTGTGGACTCCCACATGACCCGCGTGGAGTCCAAGTGGGATGTACTACATGAGATGACGGCGGTGCACAGGGACATTTTACAATGCCTCCGCCAGATGAACAGCAACCAGTCCACACCTCCCTGTGTGCCAACAACATCTGGTACCGAACAAACTGCAACTGCCACAGGGAGGGAGGAGGACTCTGGCGGAGAGTCCCCTGCACCGCAGCAGCCTGCACTTGAGGGCCCCCCCCCAAGAAGAGGGGTCGTCCGAGGAGGGGAAAGTGAGAGGCTGATGGCCAAGCGCAACTCCCAGGAAGCCTGAACCTGTTCTGGATTTTCGCCTTTGTGCACAGACTGTTCACCCTGTTGATGGCAACACTACTCCCACACATTGCATGGGGAGTACAAGTTGGAACAATGTGTCAGACAACTGTGGCCCCGATACTGGGGATCCTGTCTACCTGGACTTTCTATTCATCTAGGAACTTGGGATTGCAAGATTCATGTACAGCACAATCCATCCTATGCACTATTATCACAGATGTATCACAATAAACACAATAATACACCATACTTGCCTCTGTCGTGATTCCAACGTGGGTACTGTTATGGGGATGATGAACAACAAAATTACACTGTGTATGCGAACTGCAACAGCAAGGACAACACAGGCATGTGAGTACAGGCAACGTGACACATATGAGGGAGACACACCACCAGGGCTACACAACACATACACACCTAGGCCATCTGACTCATTGCCTACACTGATGTTGCCAGGGAAGACGGTGCAATGCACAGACACCACACCCATTCCCAGTTGTAGTCAAGTAGCCCACAGGTGCAGTAAGCAAATGGCAGTCAAATGTGTGACCACAGACAACGCACATCACTAAGTGAAGCACAGGTTTATTACACAGTAGCAACATGCCGTAACCACTACAGATGCAAGGTAACCCCACCTGGTAGCGGGCACACAGTCAACAACTGTAGACAGAAGGAAGTCCATGGGTGTGGCGCACATCACCTGTAGGGACACAACAGCTACCAGCCTGGATGTGCAATCACGTTGTCGGTGGACACAGTTGACCAAACGAATCTGAAAGTACCCTGTGAAGGACAGAAATGACACACAGTCAAAAGCAATGGAGTACAGGACAGAACAGCAAAACTCATGCACAATACATGTTACAAGATACCCACCCAGAACCAAGTTAGCATGTCAACACTGTTGGGGAGTACAGCCCACCTGTCACCACACATCGCAACACACATCCAGTCAAGTAGCCCATGGACACACTCCAACAGCACCAGAGCACCACCCACACATCATGCCAACTCACATCATTGACATGACACCTCAGGATACTCACATTCAGCTAAAGAAGTTGGTGATGAGCTGTGTGCGGACATCACCATCACCATCATCATCATCATCGTCACTGGCATCGTGGTCCAGGCCAGGATCCTCCACAGGTGGCGGATGTTGGTCATCGTCATCCTGGATGAGAGGCAACTCCTTCCGCACTGCCAGGTTGTGGAGCATGCAGCAGACGATGATAATCTTGCACACTTTCGCAGGGGCATATGGGAGGGACCCTCCGGTCTTGTCCAGGCAGCGGAAGCGGCTCTTCAGGAGACCAAAGGTCCGCTCAATCACTCTCCTGGTCCGACCATGTGCCTCATTGTAGCGCATCTGGGCAGGTGTCACAGGGTTCCTGAGGGGTGTCAGCAACCACGGCATGTTGGGGTATCCCGAGTCACCTACGGACAGACAAGTGCACATCAGCTGACTTGGAAAAGTGGGCGGAATACTACAGATCAGATCACACACAATGGCACAAAGTCAGTACACACCGACAAGCCAGGCACGCTGGTTCTGCATCTGTGCCATCAACCTGGGGATGCGACTACTCCTCATCACAAAGGCATCGTGTGCTGAACCAGGGAAACGGGCACACACGTGTGTGATGGTCATGTCTGCAAGACACACCACCAGTGCATTGACCGAGTGGTAGTGCTTGCGGTTCCTGTAGGCCTGCTCCTGGGCCTGTGGTGGTACCAAAGCCACATGTGTCCCATCAATGGAGCCAATGACATGCGGCATCCTCCCCAGGGCATAAAAGTCACTCTTCACGTCAGTGAGTCGTCGCAGTCTAGGGAAATAGATGTACCGGTTCAGGAAGAGCAACATTGCCGCCAAGAAATCGCGGAGCACACGGCTGAACATGGTCTGTGACATCCCACCAGCAGACGCCACAGTATGTTGGAAGGTACCGGTGGCAAAGAAGTGTAGGGCTGCCATCACCTTCACCTTGGGGGTCAGCGCTGTAGGATACGGCCGGCCAGGCTGCAAATGTGGGGACAACTGCACTGCAAAATCCTCAATCAGCTGCCTGGTGAAGCGGTACCGTCGGATGCTGTCCCGTTCCACCATCGTTGCCAGGTCTGGGAATGGCCGATGGACAGCAGGAGCCCTGCAGTGCAGAGGAGAAGTAAGCAAGATCGTCAGTCACCCCACATATGCGGCATTGAACACACTCAAGATCCCAACATACATCATCATGAGGCACAACTACATGAAGTGTGCAGTACCGGAACGACATGTATGGTACATACATGGCCAACATCTGTCAACACGGTCCTACAGGTGGCATCAATTTGTCCCAGGTTGGCCCATTGGATATCATGATGCTGTGTCACAGTCACCCCCCAGTGACATGTGAGGACAGATGTGCCCCAGGCACCACAGCTCAACGACAGGCACATTCCCAGGGACCCTGTAATGCCACATGGACACTGGCATCACCTGGAGTATCATGTGTACACCACAACAAAACAAACATGACCCCCACAGGTAGTGGCCACACTTGCCATGGCAGGAGAGCCATGGACGTCTGTGACACACACGCACAACATCAGAGTCCATGCACACACAACGTGGATGTGGAGACTGTCTCCCATTGTGCACATGAAATCAGAGACATTGTAAACACTACATGCACAAAGACTGTGGAGGGCCATCACTATTGTGCCACTGGGACACCCTGGCTCAAACATACCGTCCCACATGGGACTCACGGGGTATGTGACATGACATACACAAACACCACTGTGAAATGTGACCATGGCACATGCACAGATATGAACAGTTGCACATCACAGTGGTCACGTACACGTAACACCCAGGATCCTGTCCCCATTAACACGTGCACAGCCTGGGGGTGGCTGCCCACAGGTGACACCCACAGGACAACATGTACACCAACATACACACAATAGGAAATGCAGCCTTACATGCCTTATGATAAGGTTTGGACAGGCTGTCGTGATGTAGGTGTGCCCCTCACTCCCTGGGAGCTATCTGTGGCTGGCATATGTCCATCTGAGACAGGCATGCTGACATATGCCAGTCACATGTACAGTGATGCGTTGAACAGCAATGGACCGATCGGTGCCTCCGGCCGGCCCATTGCTTTCAATGTGTGCGGGTACGCGTTGTACCCTGTGCGCGTTGTACTGCAATGGACCGATCGGTGCCTCCGGCCGGCCCATTGCATTCAATGTGTGCGGGTACGCGTTGTACCCCTGTGCGCGTTGTACTGCAATGGACCGATCGGTGCCTCCGGCCGGCCCATTGCATTCAATGTGTGCGGGTACGCGTTGTACCCCTGTGCGCGTTGTACTGCAATGGACCGATCGGTGCCTCCGGCCGGCCCATTGCATTCAATGTGTGCGGGTACGCGTTGTACCCCTGTGCGCGTTGTACTGCAATGGACCGATCGGTGCCTCCGGCCGGCCCATTGCATTCAATGTGTGCGGGTACGCGTTGTACCCCTGTGCGCGTTGTACTGCAATGGACCGATCGGTGCCTCCGGCCGGCCCATTGCATTCAATGTGTGCGGGTACGCGTTGTACCCCTGTGCGCGTTGTACTGCAATGGACCGATCGGTGCCTCCGGCCGGCCCATTGCATTCAATGTGTGCGGGTACGCGTTGTACCCCTGTGCGCGTTGTACCTCAATGGACCGATCGGTGCGCACCCATTGACAATGGGCTTGCCTGGCAACGGACGCGTTTTCGAATATTCGAACGAGTCGGTTGCTGGAAAATCAGTTGGTCACCCACAACAATGTTGCAAAATCATGTATGTCATGAAGTTGAAATTTTGAAGGATGCTGTGGGCGTGTTTTGGTGCTGCTATTCCATGGATTGGCCAGATTCAGAAGATGCAAACGACTTGGACCTATCACTTTGGACACAAGGGACAGTATCTGCCTCTCCAGCACATATATATTGCTGCATGTTCCCCTGAGAGCCCACTTGCCTGCACTACATGCTCCAGGACGACATCTGCCACTGCACTGCTGCTGTCTCTGCCCCTCTGGACCCTGCAATGGCACGTACTGTGGAGAGAGCCCCAGCCTTCAGCCTTGAAGAGAACCAGGCCCTGCTGGACAGCCTACTTCCACAGTACAGCAAGCTGTATGGGACACCAGGGGAGCAGGTGAGTGTTCTGTGCACTGCCTTTCTGAATGTGCATTTTGTCTGACTAGCAAGGCTGAGAGTCAGCACACCACTGGCTAGCAGGCTCACTGAGTAGTTGTCACCCCCCATAGTGTGTAGTGACTTGCACTGGACAGGTATGGTGCAGTGACAGTGCTTCTGAACAGGGTTTTACTCCCCATGCTATGATACCATGTAGTGACTTCTGGAAAACTGTCCATGGGCAGCCGTGCACTGCCTGGGTACACCATGTGCCCCTGTGATTGCGACATGTATATGCAACTGTGTCATGCACGGATATGTTGCATGTGTAGTAATGGCCTTATCACTTTGTCATCCTGACAGGCTTCTGCCCATCGGAAGCATGAGATATGGAAGGACATCGTCCGGGCTGTCCGGTCCGTGGGGGTCTACAAGCGCCGGATCCGCAACTGCCAAAAGAGGTGGCAGGACTCTTCGGGGCTGGACCCGGAGGATTGCACGGGTCCAGCTGAAGCTGTCGCCTCCTCGCAGGAGGGGCGGAACACGGACCCTGACCCCCCACATGCTCAGGATCCTGGCGGTGGTCTTTCCAGACCTGGATGGGCAGCTGAAGGCCAGAGAGCAGCAAGGAGGGGGTGAGTCAAAGACTGCACTGTGTACTCTGTCTAACATGTTATGTGCCCTCCTCGGGCCAGGTTGAACTGCCACAGTACAGCAGTCATGTTGTCCAGGAGCCATGTCCCTCTATTGTGCACTGCCCACTCCTCATCTGATACCCAGGTGTGGCCCTTACATGCAGGGAATTCTGTCACTTAGGACTGTGTCCTTGCAGTTTGCTTGACTCAAGGTGGGAGACAGCATCTGTTTCCCTGACTCTGTGGTGGGCATCATGGGTGGGTCCATTGCTTACACAATGCCTGTATTCTGACATGTATTCAGCGTGTTACTTTGATCTGTGGTCCAATTGCTGAGCTGATCCACCACATGTGGCTGGGGTACCTGGCACACACCCATGCTGCGGGTGGGAACAATGTTTGGGCCCCAGGAGTATGTATATGACGTGTGTCACACATACTTAGCCAGCTGCCTACAGTCCAGGGCTCATCCCTCATTCATGTGGGGCTGGACAGTCATGCCTACTCCAGGCCATACAATACACTCTGTACTCCCACTCCCGTGTATCAGAGGACACATTGTGCACAGTGATTTGACCCCTCAGGTGTCTGCCTCTGTGTCAGTGTGCTGTGGATTAGTCGCCAGGACTGCTGTGGAGTTTCTTGGTAGGGGCTCAGCATGCCACTGGAGATGTGACCATAGGAGACGATACTTGTGTGACACATAGGTGTCTGATCAGCTGCCCATGCAGACTGGGGCATGTAAATGTGAAGTTCAGGCAGCTGTTCCCCATGCACAGCAGAGTGTGAGGGGCTCAGGTTCAGAGGGTAGTGTCACAGGTCTCCCATATGTCCAATAGGTATGACCTGGACAGATGAGGGTTAAGAGGATGTGTTGTGGGGGATGTACATGTGCACTTGTGCAGCTCCAGGACTTGCATTCCCCATGACCTACTATTGTGACACAGTGCAGAGTGTTGTTAGTCTGGCTGCAAAGTCATACATCACTGAGACAGTGATGTATGACTTTGCAGTCATGCCTCCGCCATGGCATGTGTCTACTGATTGGTGATCCTGCAGGGGAGTGACATGTGCTACATGCACACCATAGTGGCGCTGGCTATCAGGACATGGGTGCATCATGGTGTCTGTCGCTGGAATGCATCACATGCATTTCCTATTTGACTCTGGGCATCCCTTACATCCGTAAACCTGTACTGACTCAGTGGCAAGAGCTGTGATGTGTCCACACCGTGTCCTCTGCACTGTCCAACTACTGTGTACTTGGTGCATGTGTCAACACTGGGGTGTTGCAATCCAACAGACACCAGACAGATGGGTGCAAGGCCATGTGGGATGTGAGTGCCATGCTTGGCATCAGACTGACAATTGACTTCTCCTGTTCAATTAGGGCACTTTTAGCAATGTACAACTAATGATGCCAGGGCTTGCTCTGTAATGTGCTGTGCTCACAGTGGTGTGTGCGTTTGGTGCAGGTGACTGATGTCTGTCTGTTTCCCCATTGTTTGCAGATACATCCACGGCCACGGAAGGGGACAGCTCCACGGACCAGGAGGAGCCGGAGAGCCAGACTGGGTCAGCAGCCGAGGAGTGGTCGGAGGGACCCAGTGGCACGGAGGGCGAGGGGAGCCACACCGAGGAGTCCTCAGCAGCATCCACCTCAGCTGAGGACCAGAGCAACTCGGAGGATGACTCCCTTGTGGAGGCGGGTGTCAGCAGCCACCACACCCCAGCTAGTGTTGCTGTCCCCGCCACCACCAGCACCACCACCGCCCTCCCATCGGCTCCCATTCCCCAGGTCCGTGGAGGCTCCCATGTCCGGGAGCGTGTCTCCTTTGGGCCAGGCACCGCACCCCTGCCCCTGTGTCCCCTGCTGCCCTGAGTGAGGAGTCTGTGTACCTCCTTCGCCAGCTCCATGTAGGGCAGACAGCCATGCTGAGTGTCCTCCATGCGCACACCGCGCTGTTGACTCAGCTGGTGTCGTTCATGGAGGGCATCTCATCGGGCATGTCTGACCTACAGAGGGGCAATAGGTCCATGGACTCCTCCCTGACGGCAGCAGTGTCCCTCCTCAAACGGTCCCTCACCCTCCTGCCTCTGCTCCATCCACACTCCCCAGCACCTTACCCATCCCAGGCACACACACACTGGCACAGGCACACACCAGCACACACACATCCAGCACACTGACACACACGCCAATGACAAAACGCACACGCACGCACATTCAGGGGACTGAAGCCAGACTCACAGGGGATGGGGCCCTGGAACACACACACGCATCCACATGCACTGCGCAGTCCTCAGTTCCCTCTCCCTCCAAAGCACCCTCCCTTGCCTCACCTGCAACCCCAAAGTCACAGCAGCTCTTCCTCTGTGACCTCGGCCTCTTCCCCACCGATGAAGCTGCTCCAGCATCCCGGGGAAGAGGAAGCCCACCCACACGGAGCAGAGTGCCCTCGCCCCCGGACACCCTCCCCCAGGCGCAGACGGACTGAGGCCCCCACCCGCAAGTCCCCCCGGAGTGCTAAGAGCAAGACCCCGCCACCACCCTGCAGCTCAGGCACAAGGTCTCCGTCCTCCATCCCTCAGGCCCCCACTGCACAGGTGCCCCCACCACACCCTGCCCCAGGTTCCCCCACCCACAGATATACCATCCCCAAGATGCTCCGGCCTTCTCCCCCTGCCACTTGCTCTCCCAGCACCACACCCCCGCTGCGCTTGTCTGTGCCACTGATGTGGTGAGGGTGTCCCCCCCTCTGTCCAACCCACCTTGCCTGTTCCCCATTCTCCTCCCCTGGAGGTAGGCACTGCAGTGGAGTCCACTACCGCCCTGTCTGACTTGGGCACTGCAGTGGCGGACCTGTCCACCCCATCTGCAGGGTCCACTGCAGTTGTGCCGGCACCCACGACATCTGTGTCATGCCCCCCAGTTGTGCCGGCACACACCATGTCAGACACCTCCACTGCAGTTGTCAGTGGCTCTCCTGCACCCACCACCCCTTCCCTGACTCCCCCTGGTGAGCCCTGATCCTGTCCCTGCGGTGCCTGGCCTGCCCCCCGGTTGCCCCTCCTAGTGGATTGTCCCTGGTATTGTGCAGGCATGCGTAGGGTGACATCTGCCAGTGTCACCCTGTTTGAACTTTGACAATGGACTGGCCATTGGCCTTTGCTCTTTTTTCAGGACTTCGTTTGGCCTCAACACATATGCTGAATAAAGCAACTTTCTTTTCTCTAGTGCTCATGCTTCAGATGTACATGTTGTTGGTGCAGCTAACCATGCCCTTGCTGCAGTGATGGTGATATCTGGTCTCATGATTATGAAGTGTTACTGTGCAGGAACCCATGTGGTCCAGGGGGAATGTGTCCTATCATGTGGTGTATCCATGTCATCAATAGCAGCATCTGAGGGTGTCATGTGTTCAGTATTTGGCAATGGGTTTCCTACTTACATTGGCAATTTCATATCTGTGGCTTCCACCCCTGCACATCTGTTGTGCCTGCCATCGTTGCATTTGTCTACTTCCCTGACCGTGTTGCCATCTCCAGTGGACATGCAGGTTTGGGCATCAATGGGGAGGGACTCATCCGTGTAGTCAGTGCAACATTGCTATACAAGTGTGTTGGATCTGTGCTGATGATTCCGTTGGCACATCCATGACCAGGCTGATGTGATGGGAGCCCTCATTTGGTGCTAATTGTTGATTGTGTGACCAAGTGCTCAGCTGACATGATGGGGCCCTACTGAGGCAACATATGGCACAGCTTTCCTCACACAGGAGTGGAGTCCCCTCATGGCAGTGTGTACACGTGTGACATTGCCTGCACCCAAGGTGTGTGTTGTATGTGCATGTCTGTGTGTTCACTTCCATTCATCTGCGCATGCTGTGATCCCTAGTGTTGTACCTGTTTGTGATGCTTGCTGACTTGAGCTATGTTCCCCCAAAGTCTTCTCCTGTGTTCTCTGTGATGTGGGTGCATGGCACATTACTGGTCATCAGGGTGTCACCCATAGGTGTGTTTGCTGTCAGGGCTGAGTTTGTGTGCAGACGCAGATGGGTCACAGTCAGGTTTCCCCTTGGCACTTGTTGTTTGCCCCTGTCATGTGATTTCCAGTTTGTGTTATCTTTCAGTGATTGTGACATGTTGTGTGTGTGACTGCTGCCACTCCTCAGGGTCAGAGCTGCAATGTTGGAAGTTGTCTATGTGTGTTCTTTGTGGGTGACCTTGGCTTCTTCATTGGTGTGTGACTGTGGCTGGGATCCCATTGGTCGGTGTGGTATTGCCGTCATGTCCATGTACAGCGTAGTGTGCAGTGTGTCAGACATTCAGGAGTCTTGTTGAGTGTCCATGTGTGATGTGTTTCTACACCTTGGTTCCCACCCACCACCCTGGAATAGTCATGGGTGCATGTGCAATGTCACCAGTGCATGTGTACTTCACTGCTGCACATTGTTGGAGGTCGAGGGGTGTGGTGTTGAGTGTGTGCAGATGAGAGTTGTTGCCCGGCTAGGCCCCTGCCTCCATGTTGGCCTTGGCTTACTGGCCATGCTGATTGATTTGTGCTTGTGTAGGTGTGATGGTAGTTTGTTGCTCAGGACACCTGACTGTGGTTCATAGTGTGAACGACATTTAGCTTTGTCATCACAGTGGTATTTTTATTCAGCCCAGGGTCACCACATTGTGGGGGCCCTGGGGGTGGTGCTGTGGTGTGTCTGTGACTTGCTGTGTCAGTTGTTGTTCCTACGTGCCTGTGTGACATGTGTGTTTTGTGCTCCCTCTCACCTGACAATGCCTGCTTGCCCACATAGGGGATTTGGATCCATGAGTTACCTTAGTGTGGCAGTGTATGCACATCTGTATGATTGGTATTCAGCTCTCCTCATGTGTTGTGTGGTTGCCTGGGGACACTGGCACCCCCACCCCTCACCTGCTGTGTATGATGACAGTGTTGGTCTGCCTGTTTGTGTTTGTGCATCTGCACCACTGCATTGGCATATCTTGGGTGTGCCATTGGCTGTATGTTGTTTGGTGTGTTTCCCCTGCTGTCCCTGGGACTCCTAGGTCATCGGTCAGCACAGTGATCATGGTTTGTGTGTCCCATTGCTGCCATGGTATGGTATCTGTTCACCTCACATCTGCTGTCTCCACAGGGTATCTGCATTTGTGTGCCCATTGGTGCAAATATGTGGTTCTGCATTCTGATGGTCACTTCTGTCATTGTGTCATTGATGACTGTTGACGGTCTCAGCCCCCATGGGTGTTGTTTGTCTGCACATGGCCAAAGGAATGTTTCATTTGCACTGCAGTATTTGGCTCCCCCAATTTATGTTGCAATGGGACACATACACTACTTTGCCACAGATGAGTTTTTGGTTCTGTGAGCAGGAATGATCCATGCAGTTTGGCAGTTGCAGCTCTTTCTTTGTCAACAATTACCTTTTGGTCACTGTGATGATGAGGGTGTAGACCCCATTGCCACAATGGTCAAAATGTGCTTCAGCTATGGACCCCACACTTGCCTTTTGGTCACTGTGATGATGGGGGTTTAGACCCCATTGCCACAATGGTCAAAATGTGCTTCAGCTATGGACCCCACACTTACCTTTTGGTCACTGTGATGATGGGGGTTTAGGCCCCATTGCCACAATGGTCATGGGCTGCTTGTATTGTGGGTGCCACACACATATATGTGTGGCACATGTGCTAGGGGGTCACATTGTATGTTGAAAGTCATGTTCGGTGTTGTAGGCATTTGACACAGCCTACACACGCTTGTCATGGTGGTGGGGGGATGTCTTAATCTTGCATTCCCTAGGTTGTGGTGTGCTTGTTGTGTCATGCATTGTCCATCCTATGAGTGGGGGTGGTAGTAGTGGTAGGCATCCAGCCCCCCTGGGTGAGGGTGGTAGTAGTGGTAGGCATCCTGCCCCCCTGGGTGAGGGTGGTAGTAGTGGTGGGCATCCTGCCCCCGTGGGTGAGGGTGGTAGTAGTGGTGGGCATCCTGCCCCCTGGCTAAGGGTGGTAGTAGTGGTGGGCATCCTGCCCCCTGGCTAAGGGTGGTAGTAGTGGTAGGCATCCAGCCCCCCTGGGTTGGGGTGGTAGTAGTGGTAGGCATCCAGCCCCCCTGGCTAAGGGTGGTAGTAGTGGTAGGCATCCTGCCCCCCCTGGGTGAGGGTGGTAGTAGTGGTAGGCATCCAGCCCCCCTGGCTAAGGGTGGTAGTAGTGGTAGGCATCCTGCCCCCTGGGTGAGGGTGGTAGTAGTGGTAGGCATCCTGCCCCCCTGGGTGAGGGTGGTAGTAGTGGTAGGCATCCAGCCCCCCTGGGTGAGGGTGGTAGTAGTGGTGGGCATCCTGCCCCCTGGCTAAGGGTGGTAGTAGTGGTAGGCATCCAGCCCCCCTGGCTAAGGGTGGTAGTAGTGGTGGGCATCCTGCCCCCCTGGCTAAGGGTGGTAGTAGTGGTAGGCATCCTGCCCCCTGGCTAAGGGTGGTAGTAGTGGTAGGCATCCTGCCACCCTGGCTAAGGGTGGTAGTAGTGGTAGGCATCCTGCCACCCCTGGGTGAGGGTGGTAGTAGTGGTAGGCATCCAGCCCCCCTGGGTGAGGGTGGTAGTAGTGGTGGGCATCCTGCCCCCTGGCTAAGGGTGGTAGTAGTGGTAGGCATCCAGCCCCCCTGGCTAAGGGTGGTAGTAGTGGTAGGCATCCAGCCCCCCTGGGTTGGGGTGGTAGTAGTGGTAGGCATCCTGCCCCCTGGCTAAGGGTGGTAGTAGTGGTAGGCATCCTGCCACCCTGGCTAAGGGTGGTAGTAGTGGTAGGCATCCTGCCCCCCGTGGGTGAGGGTGGTAGTAGTGGTGGGCATCCTGCCCCCTGGCTAAGGGTGGTAGTAGTGGTAGGCATCCAGCCCCCCTGGGTGAGGGTGGTAGTAGTGGTAGGCATCCAGCCCCCCTGGGTGAGGGTGGTAGTAGTGGTGGGCATCCTGCCCCCTGGCTAAGGGTGGTAGTAGTGGTAGGCATCCAGCCCCCTGGCTAAGGGTGGTAGTAGTGGTAGGCATCCTGCCCCCTGGCTAAGGGTGGTAGTAGTGGTAGGCATCCAGCCCCCTGGGTTGGGGTGGTGGCGCGCATTCAGGCCCCTGTGTGCATATGTGGCATTGGTGATGGGCATCCCGCCCCTAAGGTGCTGCTGTTGCTGGTGTAAGTATATTCAGATTCCCAGTGTATGTGTGTGATGTGTCGTGTACGTGTTGTATGTGTTTTGTGGTTGGTGTCTGACTTACCTTCTGCGCCGTACGCGTCCGTGCCTGTTCCGGTAGTAGATGTAGAATATTGGTATGATCGGGACGAAGGGATTCATGGTTGGTTCGTGTCGTTCGTCCTTCTCGTTGCTTCGCGTCGTCCTCGTCGCTTGGCTTCGTCCTCGTCGCTTCGCTTCGTCCTCGGCCGCTTCGCGTCGTCCTCGTCTGTGCTGTGTTCGTCTCGTAGCCGTGGATCGTGTTGTGGCGCGATTCGGAGCTTATGTGCGCCTCTCCCGGATGCTTTGACGTGCCGTGCGTAGGCGACGGGTTCGGCGCGTACGGAAAGCGCATCGTACTTGTCCGGCCGGACGGGGCTGCATTTTCCCTTCCGTGCGACTCGATTCGGCGTTTCCCGGATTCGCCTCGGTCGGAGAACAGGACCTGGTTTGGGTGAGTACGGCTCGGCCGGAATTTTTGCTGTTGTGCGCATCGTACTTGCTCGTTCGGTGTGCTGTACGGATCGGTCGGGAAACTGGCTTTCGCATGGCTTTTTTCCCGACCGAATGGTATTGGGTGCGCCTCCGACCGAGATCGGAATCGGCCCCATAGTCTCCCTTTCAAAGTTTCAGTACTGTCGACAGGAGGTCACCTATTTTGGTCACCTACTGTCGAAGGAGGGTAGAAGGTTAATGCCAGAAGGCATCAGTACTATCACTAAAATGCCCCTTCCACTAACTCAAAAAGATGTGCGTGCTTTTTAGGCATCAGTTCTTACTGTCGCCAGTGGATCCCTAATTATTCTTTACTAATCAAACCTTTGCTTGCACTAACAACAAAAGCAGTGCATGAGCAGTTGCCTTGGTCGCTAGATTGTCAGCAATATTTTGAACAATTAAAAACTGCACTTTGTTCTGCTCCAGTGTTAGGCACACCTGATTATAGGAAACCGTTTGTGCTGTATATCTACTAGATGGCTGGTTGTGTTCTTTCTGTCTTAATGCAAAAAAGGGTGATAGACAGAGATCTTTCGCTTATTTCTCTGCTGTGCGCGATCCTGTCGCAAGGGCCCTCCCGAGCTGTCTGCGAGCGGTCACGGCTGTGACAATCGGCTGGACTCGTACTTGATACTGACCTCACAGTTATGGTACTCCATGATGTGGATACACTTTTGAATAAAACAAGGACACAGTACCTCATCAGTGCACGTCTTACCGGCTATGAATTGACATTGTTTGCTAGGCATATCACGATCAAAAGATGTGCCACTTGGAATCCAGCCACATTACTACCGATCCCTTCCGAGAATGATGCAGTCAACAAACATGACTGTAATATCAGAACAGAGGAAGAGACGAAAGGACGGGTAGACTTGACTGATGTTCCCTTATCTGATCCCCAGGGAGAACTATATGTCGATGGCTCTTGTTTCCAATTACCAGATGGCACCACTACTGCAGCTTATGGTATTACTACATTGCACACAGTGGAAGAGACATCACGAGTCCCCTATCAGTCAGCCCAGGCGGCAGAACTTGTTGCCCTTACATGAGCTTGTGATTTGTGTGAAGGATTGGTTGTCAATATTTACACAGATAGCCAGTATGCATTCGGGGTTGCACAAAACATTGGGCGATTGTGGGCGGAGAGAGGGTTCCTTACTTCCCATGGCACTAAGATACAACATGGACATCTAATATTGCGATTGTTATCCGCATTAACACTCACTAAGAAAATGGTGATTGTGAAGGGTAGCGCCCATAGGAAAGTGACAGATGATGTGGGCAGAGGGAATGCATTCGCAGATCACACAGCCAAGGAAACATTTCAAAGCAAGATGAAGAGAATGTTTGTTGCAGGCCCAGCTAGATGGGTTCCAGAGAATGCCATGTTTGAAAATACAGTTGAGAGTGTGAAAGAGATACAAAGTGAGTCCACGATGGAGGAATTAGTGGCGTGGCAAGAGAGTACAGCACGATTAGATGAAGAAGGGTGTTGGATTGATTTGTCTGGAGAACAGAAATGGATGTTACCCGATGAATATGTGCTCCCTGTGGTTACTATGGCTCATGGTCCAGCTCATATCAGTGCAAAAGGTATTTGTAAACTATTGGCCCCGGTGTGGTGTAACAATAATATTTCCAAGACTGCTGCGCATTTAATGAAAAATTGTATGATTTGCATGAGGCACAATCCAGGAAAAGGTACCCCTACACCATCCAGTAACTTTATACCACCTACATTCCCATTCGAAGTCCTTCAAATGTACTTTATTGAGCTGGAACGTTGCAACAATCTCAAGTATGTCCTAGTGGTTATATGCACATTCAGTAAATGGGTGGAGGCTTATCCCACTAAAGACAATATGGCCATCACACCTGCGAAAGTACTCCTTGAAGAGTATTTTCCTCGTTTCGCAATGCCCCAAATTATCTGGAGTGATAACAGGTCTCATTTCAATGGGAAAGTGATTAGGCTAATATGTGAAGGTTTGCACATTAAACCGAAATTCCATGCTGCCAATCACCCATATTTAGAGGGTCTTGTTGAGAAGTACAACGGTACGCTCAAACTGAAATTGGCAAAAATTCAGGAGACAACAGGATTGAAATGGCCAGATGCTCTTCCGTTAGCTCTTTTGTCAACTAGAACTACAGCACATTCTAGAATTGGCTTATCACCATTCAAGGAAGTGTTTGGACGCCCTGCGAATGTCTGGGGCGTCCCTAGGCCTAAGAAATATTCAGATATTGAATATCCTGTATTGCTTGATTACTTTGGACAGTCAACGAAAGTTTGCGTTCTATTCACCAACAGGTGCAAGACTCCTTACCTCCAAACCCGAGGGACCTGGCCACAACATCCAGCCTCGGGACTTTGTCCTTATCAAGAACTTTGAGAGAAAGAAAAGTTTGGAGCCCAGATGGAAAGGTCCTGAGCAGGTTCTGGTGGCTACACAGATGGCTGTGAAGGTTGCTGGTCGAAAGAACTGGGTCCATGCGACCCATTGCAAAAGAATACCTTTGCCGTTGCCTTATGACCAGTGGTTCAAGGAGGGAATAGGAGACGTTGAATGTGAGCAAGTGCCCAGATTTGTGCCTTTTAGTGATGCACGGTTGATCTGGACACAAACAGACAAGGAGAACGACGACATTCTGAACAAGGCTGTCCCACCAGAAATACGAGCTATCCAGGAGCCTCTGTTCAGTGATCACACAGTGCCTGGAGCCGTCAGGTACAATTTACATCCTCGTAAGAGGACCACCGAGTTTGGGAAAAAGAAAGACTAGGGATGGACTGCATAAGGTAGGAAAGTACTGAGTAGCAGTACCAACGAGGGAGTGCAACAAGTATAAATCCTGTATTTGCTTTGCTTTTGTTGTTTGAACATTAGTTAGGAAAGTATACTCTGAGAGTATACCACCTTTGTCAGCGTGGAATAGATTAGGAAAGAGCTTAGGACAGAGCAAGCTCCACCGCCGGTGCTCAAGAGCGCCAACTGATTGATGGGCGATAGGAGCCTGTGCCAGTGAGGCTCTGGCGGACACTGGGAACATTAATATTTTCTGGGCATCTTCTTCCTTTAATATACTATGCATCCTTTTGGCAGGAAAGGTAATGAGGAGGAGCAGCCAATGGTCACTATACAATGCAGTGTGAGTTGGTCAATACGTAGTAAAATTACATATGTCTTTGTCCTCATAATGATGATAAAAATAATATGTGTGGTATTGTGGTTTTCGGAGGATGCACATAATGTATCCACACGTAGTAGGGGTGAAGTCATTTCCCCGAGATGCAATTAAAAAGGGCTGCCCCGAGTAATGTGTTTGTGGAGACCCATAGGAGGTTCTTTGAAAAAGGGACCGCCTGCTACCCCACTAGATCTGTCACTAGCCTCTGGACTGCATATCCATT
>CAWUFW010028616.1:0-21174 GCA_963921515.1 Calotriton arnoldi | reverse complement strand
CATATTTTATTAAATTTTTCCAGTTTTCAACCCATCAATTATGGCATTTTGCAGTTATACACAATATCGTAGTACATTGAAGTCATCGTACAGTGTACGTGCATTATCATCTACAGTAATTGTATGACATATGAATACAACCATCCCATCCCTCCCTCCCTCCCTCCCCCAACTTCGTCTGGCACCAACCAATCATAGCGCATATGGCAAGGTATTCCCCCGTCTACTCCCGACTGCACATAAACATTCAAAGTGTATGTATGTACCCTATGGCGCAGGATTCACAAACAATGGAATTCCGTAATCATGGAAACTAGAAAACCGGGGCTAGGTGATAAAACAATTGTTAAGTCTGAGCTACCGGCACAGGTGGCGGGGCCAAGGCCCTGAACGCTTCCAGAATACTGTCCCAGTCTAAAGAGATGACTCTTTTGCACAATCCCCGGGCTTCCTCCCGGCGGATGGCAGCACTCTCCGCTCCACCCCATCTCACTACTTCCCCATGCCAGCCGTAAAGCTGTGGGGGTGTGGTCGATTTCCACCGCATCGTAATGGAGAGTTTATCCAGGAGCAAAGACAGGTCTACAAAGCGAAGTTGCACTTTCTGCGCCTTGGGGCGTCGTATCAGTCCCAAGAGACACACTATAGGCGTGTCTGGGACGGGGATCCCAACCGCAGCTGTAAGCAAGGACAATAACTCTGACCAATAAGGGGTAAGCACGGGGCACTGCCATAGCATATGTAGCAAGTCAGCGTCCTCTAATTTGCATCTAGGACAGCAGTGTTGAGTGGTCGGTAAAATACGTTGCAAGCGGTGCGGGGTTAGATATGCTCTATGTAAGACCATATATTGGATGAATTTGAATTTGGTGTTCCGTGGAATTCTCCTAGGGTATGTCAAAGCTTTGTCCCAGTCCCTATCTGTCAGGTCTGTCCCCAGGTCTGCGGACCATTTATTGCGTAGGTCCGTTAGTGGGATTCTAGTGTGGGTGGTAATGCCTCTGTAAAGCCACTTGGTAAGGTGGCGGCCGTCACCCATCAGGTAGGTCATAAAGACCATTTCGTGGCATGGGGGTTCCTCCCTGTGTGGGGCCCAATGTTTCTTCACATATTGCACGAGTGCAGCATGCAATAGGTACAATGCATCCGTGACTCCCTGACCCCATGCAAAATTACCATGGTCCATAAGCGTTCCGTCGTTAAATAGATCATCTACTGTGGTCACACCACCCTCCGCCCAAGGAAGCAATCGTCGTTTAGTAAGCAAGCCAGTGGGGGTAGGGATCCCAAGAAGTGGTGTAGTGTCAGAGTAGGGAAGGCAGCTACACGTGTAGTGAGTGGCTTTTTTCCAATAGGTAAGCGCCGTGCGCAGGAGCAGCGAGGCAGCTGTTGGGATCTTAGCCTGCGGGAGCAGCAATGTGTGGAGCCGCCCTCGATCTACATCAGCGGATGAAAAATCTATTTCCTGTAAGTTGCGCCCTGCCAGCCAATAAGATAGCGATTGCAATTGGCTCGCGTAGCAGTATGCTCGGAAGTCTGGGGCACCCAGCCCACCCTTATCAGTGTCCAATTGTAACTTGGTCAGCCCTACCCTGCGGCGGCCATTACCCCAGATCAAAGCGGAGAGTGTAGTGTTAAGGGAATTGAGCATCGGGGTCGGGATCACAACTGGTAAGTTAGTTAAAAAATATAAAAGCCGGGGCAGGACCACCATTTTCGAGATCGCTACTCGGCCCATCACCGAGAGTGGTAGGGAGGACCAGAAAGTGACCTGGGAGCGGAGCGAACGTATAGCCTTGCCCAGATTACCCTCAATGAGATCTGGCGCTGATCGGTAAATCTGTATGCCTAGATATCTAAAAGTATGTGTGGCGACAGTTAAGGAATGGGGCCGAACTCAACCGTCTCTGGGCGGTCCCCTGCCGGAAAAAAAGGCATAAGACTTACTGTCATTGATTTTAAGGCCCGAAAGCCGTGCAAACTAATCAAAAATGCTCGGGACGGGTGAGAGGGAGGCGAGGTCGTCAGCGTACAGAATAATGTCATCCGCATATGCGGAAATTACGTGTGTTGTTTGCCCCAGGCGGATCCCCTGTTGCGTCGCCGATAGCCGCACCCTAAGGGCCAAAGGCTCCAAGGCTAGCACAAATAGCAGGGGGGATAGGGGGCATCCCTGACGGGTGCCTTTACCAACCGGGTACTCCTTTGAGATGTGCCGTCCTGTGCGGGCCAGCGCTGTGGGGTCCGTATATAAAAGCCTCACCCACTTTAAATAGTCCGGGGGTATACCAAATCGTTCTAGCGCTCGGAACATGTAGTCCCATCGGAGCGTGTCGAATGCCTGTCTCAAATCTAGGGTGACACATCCAGCGTTGGCTCTCTCCTGGGGGTGGCTGCCATGACCTGATACAACCTCCTGATATTAAGCGAGGTGCACCGCGCTGGCACAAAGCCGCATTGGTCTGGGTGAATGAGCTTGTGCACATATGGGAGCAGGCGGCTAGCAAGTACCTTACTCAATATTTTATATTCGGTGTTGAGTAGGGACAATGGTCTGTATCCGGACAGGTCCGTCGACGGGCGTCCTGGTTTGGGGAGAGATACTACCAGTGCCTGTCTAGTGGAGTGGGGCAGGGACCCTGAGGACAGCGCAGCTCTGTACAAGCTCTCTAGTTGCGGCACCAGAGTGTCCGAAAATGTGGCAAAGAATTCGGCCGGGGAGGCCGTCCAAGCCTGGGGCCTTATTCCGAGGTAGGGCCCTGATGGCCGCCTTAATTTCGGTCCTTGTAATAGGGCCAGAGAGAGCGTCCTGCGCCGATTTGTCCAATTGTGGGAACTGCACATCAGCTAAAAAGACGTCAAGGGCCTCTTCCACCAATGGGGCGCCCGATATAAGGCCTGATAGTAGTCACAGAAGGCCGCATTTATGTCCTGTTGCGTATTTACTGTGTCCCCGCTGCTAGTGATAATCCCATGGATCGGGGAATGTGGGGGGTCATCCCTGAGTATGCGTGCTAATAGCGGGCCTGCCTTGTCCGCGTCAGCGTGTTTCGCGTGCGTGTAGGCGGTATAGTCTATGTGCCTAAGTGTGTCTAGCAGCTCTGCATGTTTTATTCGGGCATCTTGTAAAAGCGTTCCCTTTGTGGGGTCCGTCGCTGCAGCCTGTTCGAGACTATTTCGAGAGTTTTCTACCTCTTTCAAATTATTATGTAGTTCCTGTCGCGCCCCTGCTGTGGTGCTGATAGCTATCCCCCTGATCACCGTCTTGAATGCATCCCACTCCACCTGAGGTGTGGATGCAGTACCAGTGTTCTCAGTAAAGTAATTGTCTATGCCAGTCGCCAGTGCCTCCCGGAAGACTGAGTCCTCAAACATCAGGGGCCATAATCTCCAAGTAGGAACCGGAGTTGGGATTCTGCCCCAGCTGAGGGAGACCTCCAATGGGTTATGGTCAGAAAGGGTTTTACCCAAATATGTTGCATGTGTCATCTGGGCTGTAATGTGGTTGGAGCAAAGGATCCTATCTATGCGAGTATGAAGTTGGTGCAAGTGGGAAAAGAATGAATATTCCCTATTGGTAGGGTTTTTCAAACGCCAGACTTCACCCAGGCCCCAGCCCTCGGCCCAGTTGCATAATGCCTCCGCTTGTCGGACAGTGTTTGCTCCTCCAAGGGGGGATGAGATCTATCAATAGAGGGGTCCATTACAGCATTATAGTCCCCTCCCAGTATCCACGGACATTCAGCCCAAGGCGCCAAGACCGGATTGAGGCTTAAGAGGTATGCATCCTGCTCAAAATTGGGCGAATATATGCTGCCAAGGACGATCTGTGCACCATCCAGTGTGCCCCTCACTAAGATATATCTGCCCAATGGATCCACACGTTGTTCCAGCGCCTCAAAGGGGACCCCGTTCCTGACCCATATGGACGCGCCCCTCGCAAAGGCAGAATATGACGTGGAAAAAATCTGACCCCTCCATTTTTTGTGAAGTTTAGTCGCTTCGGCTGCAGTCAGGTGGGACTCTTGTAGAAATACTATGTGCGCCCGCCGCCTGTTCAACTGTGCATGTACTCTGTGCCGTTTGTGGATCGACCCCAGTCCCCGTACATTCCAGGTAATCAAGTTGTAGCTATCCTGCATTGATATCTAAGGTGTGTAACCATGTAACGCCTGCGCATTAGCGTGGGAGCAGTAGTGTATCGGGGGCGCAGGTGGTGGGCCAGCGTCTAAACGTTACAAAACTCCCATCTACAATACTCGGGCCAACTATCTGAACGTTGCTGTCCCAAACCCAATGCACAACGGTGCAAACTAAAAACATTGTGTGTGTTGCTTTCGCTATAGGGGGTGTATGCCCACAGCCAGGTCAGCTGAGTTAGAGCGTTACGAGCTTCACGCAGCCCGGACCGCTATTGTTACCTTTTCATTTCGCAGTTTCTGTACTAGAGGTATGGCATCGTGCCGCTAAGTGCAAGACATAAAGAGGCGGGGTCAGTAGACAACTCGCCCCAACATAGGCCGTAAGCCAACATCACCCTAAGTAACCATCAGCAGTTTGGGGTGTAATGTTGCTAAATAAATTAATACTAGAGTCTGAGTCCGAGTGATTTGACGCCTCCTCGGAGGAGTCCGATAGAAGTGGATGGGCTTCATCCCTGAACCTGATGGCCGTTTCCAGTGCCTCAGCTTGATCCCGCAAGGCCTGTTCCGGAGCGGGAGTCCTGGACTTTGCGGTGAGCCCCCCCCGGAGGCGTTTTGATTTATGAACTCGCCGTGGTTTCGGAGAGGCAGGGACCGTTTGTGAAGAGGGTCCAGATCCGCCGGGGGGGAACATGATTTCGATCCATTCTGCCACGTCGTCCGGGGATTCAAAGAATTGTGTCTTGTGATCATGGATCACTTTCAGCTTGGCAGGGAATAGCAGTGCGTATTTAACATTCAGTGCCCTGAGCTTGACCTTCATGTCTTGGTAGTGGGATCGTTGGCGTTGGACCAGAGCGGTGTAGTCCGGGTACAGGGATATCCGCTGATTCTCATATTGTATGTGGCACAGCTCCCTCGCCTTTTGTAGCAGGACGTCCCGATCCCTGAAGTTCAGGACTTTGACGATCAGGGGCCGAGGCGTGCTCCCGCCACTGGTCTACCCATCGGCACCCTGTGCGCCCTTTCTACGAAGAAAAGATCCGAGAGGCCCTCCGGGGCCACATGTTCCTTGAACCACTGTTCCATGAATCTAGTAGCGTCAGATCCCTCGCATCGCTCCGGCAGGACTATGGCGCGGATGTTATTGCGCCGGGCACGTCCCTCCGCATCGTCCGCCCTCTCCTGCAGACCCTCAACCTGTTTTGGAGCAGTGCAATCTGCGCACCATGTTCCTTGTGTTGTGGCGCCAACTCCAGTAAAGTAAGTTTGTTATCTTTGACAACCGCAGCAAGTTTGTCGTGATCAGCTTTAAGGAGGGTGAACCCAGACGTCAAAGTCCCAAGTTGTTTTTCAATGGCCTGTCGCGAATCACGCACCTCCTTTAGGATAAGGTCCAGCTTGTCCAGGGAAGTCCCCAAGTCAGAGGGCGGATCGCCGGTAGGCGGCTGCGTGGCAGGCGTAGAGTCGTCAATCTGCTGACTATCAGCAGCGCCAGCATCCGTCCCCTTGGCCCTGGGGCGGCCCATTGCGGCGCAATGAGCTAGCATGGACTGCAGGTCCAGGCAGGCCGGTAGACACCGCTACAGAGGTTGTCGGGAGCCTCCACAGTCGTTAAGGGCGCTTTCTCCACCGGTCCGGGGGATCGCCACTCAGCGCCGCAGGGGGGTCGGGGAGGGGCAGGTATTACGTGCGGTCAAGATGCGCGCATTGAGCCACGATAAATGAGGAGGGATGCCTAATTCCCTAGGCATAGTGTCTCACCTTGCACTTTACACCGGGCAGCACAGCAGGACCAGGTTTGTGCCAGATCGGCTCCCCACGCTGGTCCAGGCGTATGTTATTCCTCCAGTAGCCTCAGGGTCCCAAGACAGATCCAGCGTTCAAGGAAACAATGCAGAGAGGGGGCGGCAGTCTGGCACCCAAGTGCCCACCCGTGTGGCCAGCCCGCAACAGACAGCCGGTGATTACAAATAAGCAGAGGGGCTGTAGGCAACACTCCCCGGACGCTCCCAACAATCTCGTTGTTGCAGACAGTCAAGGAGGAACAAGGAGAAGCGCCAGGGAGCAGGCCCCGCCCGCCCACGGAGACCCAAGGCCTCAGGCGTATGCAGAGCCGCCGGTTCGGAGGATGAGCGGCGGAGCGGGTCCTAGGCGTAGCAGAGAGTCACAACCAGGGTCACTCCGACCCGGCACCGCAGAGTCCCAGGCATCTAGTAGCGGCGGTAGGCGCGGCTCCTCTCCTCCCGCTCCAGTTCCGATCAGTAGGGCAGGTATAGCGGGGGATCTGGAGGCAGATCACTCGGTAGGGGGGGCTGTAGGCGACACTACCCCGGGCGCTCTCCCCGGAACACCCACAGCAGTCAGTCCGGGGAAGTCAGTGGGAAACACCAGGGACAGGCCCCCCGCATAGGAATCCCCAGGCCGCAGATGCATTCAGAGCCACCGGTCCGGGAGGGAAGCGGCGGGGCGAGCCCCAGGCGCGGCGAGATGCCGTAGACAGAGTCAGTCCCTCCCCGCACCGCAGAGTCTCGGGCAGCCAGCAGCGGCGGTAGTCACGGTGTTACTTCACCCGCTCCGTCTCCGATGTCCAAGGCGAGATCGGCAGTAGAGTCGCAGTCAACAGCACGGGGCCTCCAACTTCCCCAGAGCAGCCAGGGGATCAGCAGGCAGGCGCGGCCCACGGGCCGATTCCGAGCCCCCGGCTCTCACCTCTCCGCTCCGCTCCCCCTCCTCGGTTCCGGGGGGGGCCCCCTCAGCGGCAGCGGGGGCACAGAGTTCCACGGCAGCAGTCACCGCCACTCGCCCCCGGGGGACAGGCCTCCAGCTCCACGGCCCACACCCATCAGGCAGACCCACTCCGGTTTTCAGAAGGGCCCGGCAGCATATATAGGCGGTTTCTCCGGTCAGGAGCCCACTCGGGCCGCAGGGGTCGCTTCTCGGGAGGTTTTGTGTCAGTTAGGAGCCGAAACTGCCAGGATGATGCAGGATTCAGCAGGTCCGGGCGCAGTGCTCGTTTACTGTGCGGCCGCCATGCTCGGCAGTCGGCCACGCCCCCCTTTCCCTGTGGGTCATGTTCAGCATGCCCATACACTATAACAGCAACCCAGATTCATGTGGGCTTACGGACTACCGTGGGAACTTCCCAGACATACACACTGCAACACAGAAGGGGTAGTATGCTACTATTGAGAGTGCCCACATGCCAGATTAAATGACGTAGGGATGACAACTCGCAAGTCCACACAAGGATCATAGAACACCGCAGCGCCTGCTGCGGTGTAAGAAAAACAATACCAAACTGACTAGACATTTCTTGGAGCATGCCCACACTGAGAACGATATCACCTGGCTGGTACTTGACAAACCTAACTACACAACCAGTATGGGGACATTGGAGTTAGTTCTCTTTGATAGAGAACAACGCTGGGTATACAGGCTTAAAAGCGACAGGCAAGGGTTAAATGACGATATACCCTGGACAAGCCTGGGACGTTGACGCCCCAGCGTGCCTTCCAGCCAGAAGGATGCCATGGAGTGAGTTCCATACAGCACGAATGAGATCACACAAAGCATGATGGAATGTTCCACATGAACCTTGCAAGGCCCCAGTAGACCTGTGGGCTTTTTTCACCTCAACGCCAACATGCTAACCTTTTCTGTATATGATTCATAAGGACCATTAGAACTACTCCATGAGCTGAGTGTCCATTTTCTGACACGCAGCTTCAACCACATCTACCTTATAGACGTGAGGACCTTTTATCGAGGGATGGTCTCTCAGTATTCCTTTTCCACCACGAGACAAACAGCGAACCAGAATTACCTTGTTGAAGGATGTTTCTGGACACAGTGCCCTTTCTACTCTTTTTTCGATGCCTTTTTGCTATTTCCATTTTTTAACCTCCATTTGCATATAATTTTTAGGTCATAACCTTGTGTCTTGCCCACTGCGATACTTCTAGGTAACTCCTCGGAACTCAAGCAGTACTCCTCTCGTTTTCAACTAAAAATCCCAAGCACCCGTAGACGCAATACGCGGCACGCCGGCGCTTGTGCACGCACTCCTACGTGCTGAGGACAGGCCCCGCCCCTGTCTTCATATCGGCATCCGAGCGCTCGCAGAGCTCACCCTCACAGAGACACCAGGAAGACTTTGGCACTCGACAGCCGTAG
Source organism: Calotriton arnoldi (assembly GCA_963921515.1). Taxonomy (NCBI): domain Eukaryota; kingdom Metazoa; phylum Chordata; class Amphibia; order Caudata; family Salamandridae; genus Calotriton; species Calotriton arnoldi. The sequence goes on along the minus strand of CAWUFW010028616.1, from coordinate 12,856 downwards.
GAAAGTCCCACCCCGTGGGAGACCTCCCGCTCAGTCATGCAGAGACCCGCTGCTCCACCCGTTTTCGAGGGATGCGGCAGTCTCGCTATTGTACATCGGGATTCCATCCCATGGCAGCTGCCATCCAAGAGGGGGGGTAGCTGCCATTTAGTGAGCCATCACACTAGGGGAGCACGGTAGACTCCCAGCCCCACTGCGGCGGAGGTAGCCTGTCGTTAGAAAGACCTCCCCATTAAACATGTTTTTTATGGTGTTACTCTGCCGGCACCTACTGTTCCACCCGGTCCGGGGGGACTGCGGGAGGCTCAACACGTGGGAGTAGTACATCTTTCAACTGCAGACACCTCCAGGAGATGTTTTACTGCGTCTCTATATGAGAAGGACACCGTTCAGTTTTCCCTACCAACGCATGAGCGGGGGCACTGCAAGCTACAGGCACCACCGCAGCTTTAGAAAGCCTGTCTCACTCTTTGGAGCATAGTTGAATACTGAGCTCTGCGTTTCGCCTGCTGTGTTTATCAGGGTAAGAACCCTGTATAGCGACTGAGCCTGCTGTTAGGAGATCTAGCTATGCCCATGTTTTCTAGACCACTCACACCTTAATGAAGGACACTGCGACCACACTACATCTATATATTCACTGAAAAAACCACAGTTTTCCAGGGGACGTTATAGTTAGTTGGACATTTTGGCTTGTACAAAACCAGAGAGATTGCGGCCGTTATAGTTAGTTGGGCTAACTATCTGCTTTCAGCGCCTCCATAATGCACTTCTGATGAGCGTCACATATTACATCATTCATGACTGTGGTCCAGCGACATCACTGATGACATCACTGATGATATCTCAGATGACTACATCCAGTGACTGTGTGTTTCTGTAAAAGTTCCCCAAATATGTTTTATATATATATATATTTTTGCCAAGGTGTATTGAAGAATGAGTGGGTGTATAAGTGTCTGAGAATGGATGATTTAGTAGGTGCGTGACTGACTGTATAAGTGAGTGATTAAACGTGTCTGACTGAATGCATGGAGTTAGTGCCTAAACTGTGTGAATGTCTGTATCAGTCTGTTGGTATGTAAGTGGCTGCATGGGTTGGTGACTAGCTGCATGAGTGCCTATATGGGTTTATTGAGTTGGTTGTCTGAGTATCTGTATGGGTGCTGAGTGTCTGTGTGGGTGCGTGGGGTGTGTGTGACTCTGTGCATAGATGTGTGAGTGGGTGATTCACTGGGTGTATGGGTTCAAGAGTGCATCTGTGAAGGGCTGAATGGGTGGGTGAGTGTGTGTATCGGTGTGTTGGTGAGTGAATGGGTGTCTACCAGTGATACATGTGGGTAACTACATATGTGAAAGGCAGTATATGCTTGAGTGTTGGAGTATATTAATGACTATATGTGAGAGTGAGTGGTTGTGAGAGTGGCTGTATGGATGAGTGTGTGTTTGTATCAGTGATTGTATAAGAGAGTATGTGTTAGTATCTGTATGTGTAAGTGAAGTGGTGTGTGTATAACTGTATAGGTGAGTAAATGAGAGTGTGATTGATTCTTTGCATGACTGACTAGGTGTATGAGTAACTATGGATGAGTGGCGGTGTGTGAGTGTCTGTATAGGTGTATGAGTGCATATGATAGTGCTGTATTGATGAGTGACTGCATGTATGAGTGACTGTATGGGTGGGCCATGAGTGGATGATGTGTAGACCTAGGAATCAGTGAGTGGGTATGTAGTAACTGGTATTGGTGTGTCTATGGTTTTTAAGAATGGTAGTCTGTATTTTAGAGTGGGTGTATCAAAGGTTATATTAGGATGTGAGGAGGTGCATTAGATTATCACGTGGATGATGTCATCAGTGATGTCATCAGTGATGTCATCAGTGATGTCACTGACATCTTCATGTCATGAATGATGTAATATGTGACGTCATCAGAAGTGCATTGCGTGGGCGTGAGTTATAGTTAGCTCAACTAACTATAACGGGTGAATTTCTCCTGGTTTTGTGCGAGTGGGAAAATGTCCAGCTGACTATAAACGTCCCTGAAGCCTATGGTTTTTTTCAGTGAATTTCTAAGGTTTTTAAATGCTAATTTCATAACTATGCCTACAGAGGTAGGACATGTGCAGAAAAGAGGAAAGAGAAAGGCGCCGAAAGAAGCAAGAGTGTATGCCGAAAGAACCAACAGAGGTGCAGAAAGAGGGCTTGTTGCAAAGTCATCCTGTGCCTAAGGCACCCCAACTTTTCTGCTGACTGGTACTTGCAGTAGCTGACTCTGACTGACCCTGGGCTCTGCCTAACCAGGCCCCCGGAGCCAGTGCTATGCTGAAAGACACCCACAATGCAGTGAAAACACCTACATACGCTAGGGTACACTATGGGTTGAGGTACCCCTGTGATTGGCATGACACTCCCCTGTAAGGCCTATAGTACATAATAGGGCAGGGGGATTAAAACTACCTCTAAGTCCCTAGCATATAATGAGGGCATGGCACTTAGAGGCCAGCAGCCCTTCCCTGCTGCAATTGCATGTGTGCACTGCTGAGTATGAGGATCCAGTTTAAAAGTAGCCCTGTGTGTGCAGAAAAGAGGCAAGAGAGAGGTGCAGAAAGAGGCAAGAGAGAGGTGCAGAAAGAGGCAAGAGAAGTACAAGAAAGAAGCAACAGAGGTGCAGAAAGAGGGAAGAGGAGGTGCAGAAGGAGAGGCAAGAAAAGTGCAGAAAACAGCAGCAGGAGGTGCAGAAAGACGCAAGAAAGTTCAGGAAGAGGCAGCAGAGGTACAAGAAACAGGCAAGAAAGGTGCAGAAAGAGGAGGCAGGGGATTGCATAAGGAGGTGAGAGGGATACATAAGTTTGCAAAGAGAGATGGAGAAAAGCAAGAGCAGTGCAGAAAGAAGCAAGAGAAGTGCAGAAAGAAGCAAGAGAAAGGTGGAGAAATAGGGAAGAGGGTGCAGAAAGATGCAAAGAGGGATGCAGAAATTTACCAAAAGATGTACAGAAAGAAGCAAGAGCAGTGCAGAAGCAACCAACAGAGGTGCAAAAAGAGGCAAGGAGGGGTTCAGAAAGAGGTAGGAGAGTTGCACAAAGAGGCAAAGAGGGGTACAGAAAGAAAGAGGCAGGAGTGGGTGCAGAGAGAGAAGAAAGAGAGAAGTGCAGAAAGAAGCAACAGAGGTGCTGGAAAGAGGACACGAGAGGGTGCAGAAAGAGGCAAGAGAAGTGCAGAAACAGGCAGGAAAGGTGCAGAAAGAGGGAACGGAGTGCAGAAAGAGGCAAGAGGGAGGTGCAGAAAGAACCACGTGAGGGTGCAGAAAGAAGCAGACAGAGGGTGCAGAAAGATGTAAGAGGAGAGTGCAGAAACAAGCAACAGAGGTATAAAAAGACGCAACAGAAGTGCAGAAAGAGGCAGAGTAAGGTGCAGAAAGAGCCAAGAGAGGAGTGCAGAAAGAGGCAATAGAGGTGCAAGATAGACGCAAGAGCAAGTGCAGAAAGAGGCAAGTGAGAGTGCAGAAAAGGAGGCAAGAGGGATGCAAAAAAGGGAAGAAGGGATGCAAGAAAGAATCAAAGAGAGGTGCAGAAAGAGGAAGAAAAAGTGCAGAAAGAAGCAACAGAGGTACAGAAGGAGGTAAGAGAACTGCAGAAAGAGGCAAGAAAGTTGCAGAAACAGGAAAAAGAGGTGCAGAAAGAGGGAACAGGGGTGCAGATAGAAGGCAAGAGAGGTGCAGAGAGTGGAAAGAGGGGTGCAGAAAAAGGCAAGAGGATTGCAGAAATTTGCAAAGAGGTGCAGAAGAAAGAAGCAAGAGCAGTGCATAGGAACCAGCAGAAGTGCAGATAGAGGCAAAGAGGGGTGCAGAAAGAGGCAAAGAGAAGTGCAGAAAGAAGGAACAGAGAGGTGCACAAAGAAGGCAAAGGAGGAGAGTGCAGAAAGAGGGGAGAGGTGTAGAAAGAGGCAAGAGAGGTGCAGAAAGAGGGAACGGGATGCAGAAAGAGGCAAAAGAGGTGCAGAAGAGAGGGCAGAAGAGGGTGCAGAAAGAGGCAAGTGAGGTGCAGAGAGAGCCAGAGTGAGGATGCAGAAAGAGGCAACAGAGATGCAGAAAGAGGCAGAGATGAGCAAACGAAGCAAAAGAAGTACAGAAAAAGAAAGAAAGGTGCAGCAAGAAATGCAGAAAGAGGCAAGAGAGGCGCACGCATAAAGAAGCAAGAGTGGTTTACACACCATTAGTACTAATTTAATACACACATTTAGTAATGAGTAACAGGTGACCATTCAAGATTTGCACAGGGCCATCCGCCACGCTGTAACACTTGTCAGCTGCATTTTTGGTAACGTTTGAGCCAGAAAACAAGGTTTTTTGTTCAAATCTGCAGATTATCGCGGCAGATGATGGATTATGTAGCTTGGAAATGCGGAAGGAAAATATATAATTGTGCAAAAGTCGGTGCAGCCAGCGCAGTCGCTTTATAATTCCAAGTGGCCCTGCTCATACCTCTGACTAGGTCCAGAAGTGCTCCTCAGTGGTTCCTTCTTTTTGTCTCAGTGAGTTTATAGTTTAGCTTCTATGGAAACGAGGGAAGACTAAACCTGGGGTCACTAACTCCACAACACAGACTATCATACCACACAATTACTCTCCTGCTGACGAAATAATCACTCTACATAATTCCTACACACTAAATACCACATACTTTCTATCCACATAATTTTCACTGCACAACATACCACATAATTCCACTACACACAACCTACATCCACTCCACTCCAGAGAAACATTAATAAAACACTTTTCCATTTACAATGCCAATAGCTCTAACTCTACGCAAATGCGAAACCTATTACGTTGCAAATGCTTCTTCAACTTCGGTGAGTACCGCGTTTGCAGAGTGGCATTTGGAGAAATGGGGCTGGTCCTCCAGCCAGCTTTTCAAGGAATTCCACTGCGTAGGACTTACTGGGAGGTACCAGGAGGGCTTCTGTGGACCCCAAAGTCCCTCAGGGGCTGGGGCGGACTTCATCCACCAGCCCGTAGAGTGCACGGGAAGGCGCATTTGCACCAGGTAGTGGAGAAAGGGAGGGCGTGGCCTCCCTAAGACCTCTTAGCAATCCCACTGTGTGGGCCTTGCACACTGGAGGTAACAGGAGGAGTAGTTGGCCCCCAAGGACAACCTTGGGGGCCAACTACCCTCCTATTACCTCCAGTAAGTCCCACACAGCAGCGATTAGTAAGCACTCATGGCAGGCCACGCCCCTTTAACCACCAGTCTGCAAACGCGCTCCCCGGCGCACTCTTGGACACTGCTGATGAAATCACATATTACATCACTCATGACATGGTCAGTGACATCACTGATGACATCACTGATGACATCTCAAATGACATCACTGATGACATCATCCAGTGACTGAGTGTTTCTAAAAACTTCAAATATGTTTTATATATATATATATATATATATATATATATATATATATATATATATATATATATATATATATATATATGCCAAGGTGTATTGAAGAATGAGTGGGTGTGATGAGTGTCTGTATGAATGATTGGTGCGTGACTGACTGTGTAAGTGAGTGATTGAACATCTCTTACTGAATGCATGGGTTAGTGACTAAACTGTGTGAATGTCTGTATCAGTCTGTCAGTTGGTGTGTAAGCAGCTCCATGGGTTGGTGAGTAGCTACATGAGTGTCTATATGGATTATTGATTTGTTGTCTGAGTATCTGTATGAGTGTCTCAGTGTCTGTGTGGGTGGGTGGGGGGTGTGTGACTCCATGCATAGATGTGTGAGTGGGTGATTCACTGAGTGTATGGGGTTCAGAGTGGCTTCTGTGAAGGGCAGTATTGGTGGGTGTGTGTGTGTACAGGTGTGTCAGTGAGTGTTTAGATGTCTCAGTGGTAGATGTGTGAGTAACTACATATGTGAAAGACAGTATATGTGAGTGTTTGACTATATAAATGACTATATGTGAGAGTGAGTGATTGTGAGAGTGGCTGTATGAATGAGTATGTGCTTGTGTCAGTGATTGTATATAGAGAGTAAGTATGTGTAAGAAATTGGGTTATGGGGAACATGGCGGCTGCACGCTAGCCGCTAGCGCCCGGAGCTCTGCGCCAGCCACTATGGACCCGGGAGTGAAAGCAGCTCGTAATTAATCGGAGGAGGAGCAGGGGGCCGTTACCTGAATTCCGTCGGTTCAGCTGGGGCGTCTCTCGCTGCCCTCGCTGTTCGTGCCATTGTCGGGGGTTTGTTGAGGTGGCGTGGCTCTTCGGTGAAGCCGCGAGCAGGGAGACGCTGGACTGTTACTGGGGACGCCGCGCTTGTTGGAGGACGCCCGAGAAGGCGTCAGAAAGCTTTTCTTTTTCCAGCTCTTCTCGGCTGGTGCCGGCGTTGGTATCCTGTCGCGAGGCTCTTACACCGGGGCTGCGGAGGAGAAGAACTTTTGAGTGTTGGACGTCGTGGAAGCCAGGGATGTGTAGAGAGGAAGCGGGGATCTGTTTTCCCTACGCCTCCCGCCTGTTGGAAGCTCGCTGAGCTCAGGAGGGGGCGTAAGGCAGTAGCACGGGGCCTCCTTAGAGGGGGCAAATAAAGCCAATATCACCGGTTTTTTTCGTGGAAAGGACTTGGATCACGAGCAGGAGCATAGGCAGGAGCAGGAGGATAGAGGAGTTTGCGGTAAGGTTGGAGAGGAGGGGAGGAGGTTGATGGTGATTTAAACAGGAGTATCGAAGAGGTGGTAAGGGTAAAGAGGTCAGTTTCCTCATTAGTACAGCATTTTGGGAAACAACAAACTCCCCTTAATATATTTGAGGCTACCTCTCCTACCGGCTGGAAGCCCACAGATAAAGGCTGGGACAGGACAAAAGGAACTAAGAAGAGGGGCCACAGGGGGTCCTAAAAAAGTTATTGTAAGCAGTAAGAAGGGCAAAAAGTGCAATAAAACTTTCAGAAAACAAATATTGGTAAGTGATCCTCCTTTTGAGGCTGCGGCACCTCAATCCTTTGTTGTTGCCGAGCTCACTTCTCCTTGTGGAGTACAAGCCTCTTTAGTCGAAAGAACCAAAGTTGACTGGTGGCGATACTGCTTTTCAGGTCTATCAAGTGAAAGGGAAGTCTATTAAACCCAAGAAGCCAAAAAGTAAGGCGCTTTAGTACTGTGGCTAAAGTGACTCCCTCGTTACGCTCCTACTTCAAGGTTCAGCCAGAAGTGTTGGTTATCGGTATACCACCTGGATCTTTGGATCAGTGTCCGCCAAGTCTAATTACCCCCTACACCTTTATCTACGCTACCGGCCGTTTCCTCAGATACAGCCCCTGTGACAGATATGGAGACTGTAGTTGAATCGGGGAAAGCCACAGATATAGCCATACCAATGGACCTAGTCTTCCAAGCAACAGGCCTGGCCTCCCAATCTAAGGATTTGGGGGTACCTCCAGGGAATATGAGCGCTCCTAGAGACAACTCGATGATTATTGTTTCAAGTTTAGTACAACCACTATTAGGAGTGCCCGATAACAGCACTGCAGATCTACCAGAAAAGGGATCCCTTCCAGCACAGTCAGTACACCCAGCTTCACCCTTACCCGTGGGTTTGGAGAACCTTTGTTGCATTAACGGAGGATATAAAGAAAGGATTTGCAGCATCTACAGCTAATCAAGGGGAATCCAGGAATTACTGCGAATCCCTGGACAAAAAGTTGACCTTATAAATTCCAGAACCGTTACTTTAGAGAATGCAGTGGGGATTTGAAAGAAGATCTGGGCCAGGCAAAGTCGGAAATTGATTTTTTTAAATCGGAACATCGGGAACTCAGAGACAGAGTGGAGAAATTAGAGAACAACGCACAAAGGAATAATTTGCGTTTATTGAATGTACCAGAAGGAAGCGAAGGATCTGATATTCGGTCATACGTGGTTTCTCTACTTAAGACCTCATTACAGCTTGAAATCTCTGAGGAAGAGCTTAGTCGAGACATTCAGAGGGTACATAGGGATCCTTTTCGGAGGAACCTAATAGACCCAAACCAAGAAAAATCCTCATTAATGTCTCACATTTGCCTTGAGGGATAGGATTTTAAATTTAGCATTGAAATCTAAATCAGTACTGGGCAAAGGAATTTGTGTTTGAGATTCGTCGGACCTCTCAAGCTGCACTTTGGAGAGGCAATGGGAGTTGGGCAAGAGATTGGATGGGTTCAAAAAGCTAGGGTGGTAGCCCAATTAAAATTCCTGGCCTTTTAAAGGTCATGCATAACAATAAAATGCACAATATAAGGTCGGTACAGGGAAGCCAGACGAGCTGCTGAATAGTTTAAGTAAAGGGATCAATAGCTAGCTCAACTACAGTGTCAGCGAGGTGATATCTCTCCCATATAGAGATGTTAATAGCAACAGAGTTTTTCTCCCTTTTTATTATTCTGAGAAGCTGTCTGGAGTTGCGAGGAACGCTTCTTCTTAGTTGCTTTCAATATTGTTAGGCCTCCCGTTTTTTCTCCTACTTTCTGAATTTTATTTAATTTCTCCCTGGGTGTTTTGTTTTGGTGGTGTTGTTTTTTAGTAAGGTGGGGTGGCGCAGACATCTCCGGGACGCAATTGCCTGGACTCCATCTGTCCAGATAATTGGGGTATGGGTTCCCAGCAAGGGGGGAGGTTGGTGGGGGCATAAGGTTGGGGTTGGGTGCAGTAAGGAAAATAAAAAAATCCTCATTCCGCCGTTTTTTTGTGTGGTTGTACTCACGTCAGGCTTGTTGAGTGTTTTGGAGCTAGGTTGGATTGACCCCTGGTATTGGTTACCTTATATTCAGTCCCCGGTTTTACGGTTGGGCCTTTCTATGGATACAACATGAGTCTGTACAGATTTTATCTTGGAATATTAATGGCCTACGAACTAGACCAAGAAGAGATAGGATAGTACAGTATTTCCAAGATTCAATGGCTCAGGTTTTGATCCTTCAGGAAACACTATCCTAAAAGAGGAGGTATGTTCCTTCTTAAAATAAAAAATGGGTAGGTTCATACGTGTGCACGAATCAGACAGCTAACGTTAGAGGAGTCCTTATAGTTTTTAAAAAATCAGCTCAAGCTTATGTTTTACAGCAATTGGTTGACCCAGGTGGCAGATGGGTCATCGTTAAAGTTAAGATGATGGAGACCCTGTATACGTTGGTCGGCTACTATGGGCCCAATCAAGATGATCCCTCAATTCTTACAGACCATCTTTTCCATCTTTTAGATTTTCCTGAGCCACTAATCATGGCTGGAGATTTCAGACATAGTTTTAAATCCCGGCCCGGGATAAACTCCTACTAGCAGAGCTGTAGTATCCTTAAAATCTCGAGTTTTTCTTTCTTCTAGAGGCAATGCAGCAATTTGCTCTTTAGATATATGGAGGGAAAGATCAGGCTCACAGCAAGGGTACTATCATTCAGAAATTACAAATATCAACATCAACCGAGAATTGATTACATGCTGATAGGCAACTCACTTAGGGATAGAGTTAACGATATTACCCATCTCAGGCCACTCAGGGGTCCTTTTACGTCTGGAGAGTCCATCTTGTAGGGCTTACTCTGCTCATGGTCATTTGATCGCTTCTTACTCCTGATAGAGGAAGAAAAAGCTCTTTTGTTACAAGAAACTGAATGGTTCTTTTAAGTAAATTTAGAGTCAACATCAATATTAAATGTCTGGGACTCTTTCAAAGCTTTTCTGCGGGGTCAGATCACAAGTAGGGCAAGTTTTAGGAAGGCAGCAATACAAAGACGAGGTATCTTTCATCGAGGGAAGTTGAAGGGATTTAGCAGGCTGATACATCTTCATTAGTTTCGCCTCTGAAGCCCAGTACATGAGTGGAAAGTTAAAATGGGATAACTTAAAAGGACAACCAGAAAGCATACTGCAGTCCAGGCTTATACGTAGATGGGGAGGCCAGGCAAAATCGCCTCATTTTGAATATGGAGAAGGTGCAGGCAAACTTCTCGCCTGGAAAGCTAAGTCCGACCGGGCAAGGGAATCAGATTAAGGAGCTCATAAGCTGGAGATGAGATCTTCCGTTCCGGCTGGGGAAACTCGGCCTGGCCTTTCAGAGGTATTTTGAGCAGATATACTGTGAAGACAAAAGCTGGGATGTTGCCGGCGTTTCAAAATTGGTTAAGGGATATCCCCCTTTCCCTCATAGGACAGGGACCAACAGCAATATTTGGACTCTAGCCTTTACCACAACTGAGGTTAGAGAAAGCCATCTCAACGCTTCCAAGTCTGGTAAAGCTGTGGACCTTGATGGGTCTTCCAGAAATTTATAAGTTGCTGTGAGAAAGATCGTCCCTGTCTTAACGCAGCTGTTTAATCATGCTGGAGGCTGGTTTAGGGCTCCCAGCCTTCTTGGAACGATGCTTTAATAATTTTGATATTGAAAACCCGGGAAGCCTCCCTCAAGTTGTAGCTCATATAGACCCATCTCGGGCTGCTAAATGTAGACTATAAAATCTTTACTTCCATTTTGCAGCGAGATTGGGTCTTACTGGAGATGTACTTCATACAGATCAGAAAGGTTTTGTAAGGAATAGGCAGCTCTCTGATCTCACGTATAATCTTATTGGGGCTATAGATCTTGCCTCTACTATTCCCTCCCCTTGGCCGCCATGACTTTGGATGGGGCCCGAGGCCTCTCATTGGATTTACCTGTCGGAGGCCTTGCAGAAATTTTAACTTAGGGGAAGATTTCGCCATATGGTACAATTGATCTACCAGTATCCCACAGCTAGACTGTTGGTTAATGGAGGACATTTATCTCCTTTAAGATCACTAGAGTGAACCAGACAGCTGCCCACTCTCCCCCTCTTTCTATTCGGGACTTTTACATTGAGCCATTTGCTTAACGGCTTAGGGTGGATCCTAACATAGTGCCATTTAAGTATGAGGAGTGGGGAGAGGAAGGTAGCCCTGTATGCCGACGATATTTTGGTTTTCTCCGCGGGATCTTACAGACAGCGTTTCCAGCGGTTATTAGTTTGGCCCGGAGTTTGGTTCTTTCCTCTGGCTATGAGATCAATGCCACAAAAAACGAAATTATGACTTGAACCTGTCGGAGGCACAGCAGGGGTTACCAGCCTAGCTCAAAAATGAGATATCTTGGGAGTTCAGGTGGTGCAGGACATCACAAAGATAGCTGGAGACCAAATTTGGGCCATAGTGGCAAGGGAGTGTAGAATGCTTATGAAATCTTGGGCTTCTCTTCCATTATCAATTTTGGGAAGAACGAATTTGGTTAAGATGACGATACTCACAAAGATTTCTTTTCTTTTTAATTGCATCCCTCTTTATTTTGAAAAATCCACGATTGCGAAGCTCCAGAGTGACATCACCCCTTTCATCTGGGCACACTCCAAGGCATCCAGGATTGCCTGGGAAGAAGCTGAGGCGGAGAAGAGAAAAGGGTGGCCTGGCTTACCAGACCTGCCATATGCTTGGGCATTAACTGTCACACTCACGATGTTATTGAGAATGCCTGTGGATACGGGGCTGGAAGGATGTTTTGGCCAAGCGCAAGGGGTATTAAAACTACTGAGAACGGGTTTCTGTTTAAATTTGGGAATCCGCCAAGTTTTTCTGCTGGGAAAACTAGGGCTGAAGGGTTCTTCAAGGGGTAAGCTAAAACTTGGGCCCAAGTTAGGGGCGGTGGGGTTGACTATTTTCCAGTTTAGTTCTCCTCTGGGATCTCTGGAACCCCAGAGTGTTTAAGAGATAGTTTGGCATACCCCTGAGGAATGCAGGGTTACTGGTTTGGGGAGAGTCTCCTTGATGGAGGTGTACTTACCCCTGGGAACACTCAGGATAGGGTTGGGGGAGGACTTTCTGTGTTTAAGCATTATCAACTTGGTGTTAAGTCCAATCTCATCAAGGAAGCATGCCTTGGGATGTGGAAGTATTTTTAGAACATCAGCTCGTCACCAAACTCCCAGAGAAGAAAAGAAGTCTCCTTTTGGTATCAAACTCTGCTGAGGAAGTAGATGCAGAATTCAAGCTTGCTGAGGAACTATGGGGGGTTTATGCCCACACAGGATTGTGCAAAATTATGGCAGAACCATGTAAGATCCTATACGGTTGTGAAACCAGCCTGGCTGTATGAGCGTCACTTGTTCACCATCCATAGGGGCTTACTGGCTAATCTCACAAACTGTCTAAAATTTCAGCTGGGCTCTCCAGTCAGCTGTAAAAAAATGTGGTCTGGTTTCCGCTTCAGATACTCACATGTTTATGGAATGCCCTTCTCTTGCTACTTTTTGGCAGGAGGTCGGGGACTTTTTGACAAGTGTTTTAGGATGTGCCATTAAGATTTGCCTCTAATAATATTTGGTCTCGCAGAAAACATCACTGGGCTTGCTGAAAACTTGCTTTTTTATTTGTTTTGTTAGCTAGGAGGCAAATCTGTATAAGGTGGACGGAATCTAGTCCTCCCACTTTTGCGGACTGGCAGTCATCAGTTTTAGTAGTCTCCAAATTGGATTTGGCCAGACAGGGAAGCAGAAAAAAGAAGGCATTTTGGAATCTTGAGCGCTAAGTTCCAGATGGGATTCTCAGATGATGATGCAGTCGTGTTTTTTTTTTTCTTGAGTCCTGATGATTATGCTGTCACTTGGGCTAAGCTGCTGCCAGGTGTATGGTGGCGGTTAACCGCGAAAGTCTAATAGCCTCTGAGCTTGGCAGAAGAGGTATTCCCAGTGGTTTCTTTAATTGATACCCAGGGCAGGTCTAGTACTAGTAGGCGGCCCTATTCCAATATCTCCAACAGCCTACTTTCCTCAGTTACAGAGTGAGTACAGACGCCCAGGGTGGATATTGAAGTGAGATCGACG
>CAWUFW010028615.1:0-21174 GCA_963921515.1 Calotriton arnoldi | reverse complement strand
CAAGCCAATAAATACTGGGGGGTGGACAGAGAACAAAGACACACCCACAACTCCACCTATATAAAGGACACAAATCACTACCATGAGCCTTTGCAAATGCCATTCCACTGCCAGCACCCAAGAGAAAGCAACCACACACCCACAGCTCATCCCTCACACAAGCCACACACCAGCAGCACACCAACAAATACCTACCACACATACACCCAGCAAAACACACACTCACACACCCTCACCTGCACACCAACACACACATCACTCACCATCACCACCCATCACCATGCCCCCCAAGAAGAATCCCAAGTTCCTAGATTGTGAATTGGAAGTCCTGGTAGACGAGATCCTCAGGGTGGAGCCACAGCTGTTTGGCACTCTGGTCCAACAGACCCCCATGTCGCAGAAAACCAAGATGTGGGAGAGGATCATCAACAGGGTGAACGCCCAATCATCATGTCGGCGCACAAAGACGGACATCCAGAACAGGTGGTATGACGTGCGCAGGAGGGTACGGGACCTGCTGAAGATAGACTACATCAACAGCCAACATACCGGCAGTGGCCCTCCTGCCAAGCCAATATACCTCAGGCCCTGGGAGGAGAAGGTGCGGGCCATCCTTCCGCTCAGTGAGCGTATATGGACTAGAGAACATCCCAGAGCCTGGTGAGTACACAACAAATGTACACAATAAACTGCCACAAACACACACACATCACTGTCAAGGGGAGAGTCAAACCATGCACACATAGCAATTACACAGCAACTAGAACAGAATCATCCCAAAATGTGTATGTCAGTCAGATAAACACAACACATGCCATCAAAAAGTCACATCCAACTGTGCCAACACATGTACAAACACAACCACAACTACAGCTAGGCAGTGGCACAAATAGAACTAACACACACATCCACACATGTAGCCACCACAACAACACCAACACACAGTGAAGACCACTCAAAGGAAGGAATTCTGTGCATGCTGGCCAAGTCAGTGTAGCCAATAGCATCATGGGAGTCGTAGTCACAGACATAGCTCACCCCCACAACTGTCCCATCAACACCACCCTGAACCATGCTCACATCACAGGGAGTGGAGAAGGACTCACAAGATGGCTGACACTGGCTACTGCTGTGGGGAGCACAAGGCCCTGCTGCCAACTGTGCACCAACAAACAGCAGGACACCACTGACTGACATCCTGAGAGACAACTTACACTCCCTGCAATGCAAGCACGTTCCATGGTGGGATATCTGGCTGGCTGGCTGGGTGGGAAGGGGGACTTGCAGCACTGACTATAGTCACCAGCACCTCCCCTCACACCCCCCCCAACACAAACTCCACAGTACCCACCTGGTAGAATGCAATGCCCTCCATCCTAACACAAGATCCCACAAAGCACCACCACCCTGGCTTATGTTGTGTGAAGCACAGGGACACTCTTGGGACTCTTAGCCAAACAACTGCCAGGACAACACTCCCAGCCATCCTGTCAGCACAGCCAGCCCACCCCACAGGGAAGCAGAGTCAAAGGAAGGAAGCATGGGCATGCTGGGAAGGGGGTGGAGGCAATAGCATGATGGGAGTCGTAGTCACAGACATAGCTCACCCCCACAACTGTCCCATCAACACCACCCTGAACCATGCTCACATCACAGGGAGTGGAGAAGGACTCACAAGATGGCTGACACTGGCTACTGCTGTGGGGAGCACAAGGCCCTGCTGCCAACTGTGCACCAACAAACAGCAGGACACCACTGACTGACATCCTGAGAGACAACTTACACTCCCTGCAATGCAAGCACGTTCCATGGTGGGATATCTGGCTGGCTGGCTGGGTGGGAAGGGGGACTTGCAGCACTGACTATAGTCACCAGCACCTCCCCTCACACCCCCCCAACACAAACTCCACAGTACCCACCTGGTAGAATGCAATGCCCTCCATCCTAACACAAGATCCCACAAAGCACCACCACCCTGGCTTATGTTGTGTGAAGCACAGGGACACTCTTGGGACTCTTAGCCAAACAACTGCCAGGACAACACTCCCAGCCATCCTGTCAGCACAGCCAGCCCACCCCACAGGGAAGCAGAGTCAAAAGGAAGGAAGCATGGGCATGCTGGGAAGGGGGTGGAGGCAATAGCATGATGGGAGTCGTAGTCACAGACATAGCTCACCCCCACAACTGTCCCATCAACACCACCCTGAACCATGCTCACATCACAGGGAGTGGAGAAGGACTCACAAGATGGCTGACACTGGCTACTGCTGTGGGGAGCACAAGGCCCTGCTGCCAACTGTGCACCAACAAACAGCAGGACACCACTGACTGACATCCTGAGAGACAACTTACACTCCCTGCAATGCAAGCACGTTCCATGGTGGGATAACTGACTGGGTGGGTGGGTGGGTGGGAAGGAGGTCTGGCTGTCAACCAAACACAATCAATGCAGACCATGTTCACACCCCAGAGAATACATAGAAATGCCCAAATAATGCAGGACAATGTGCCACACCAATATCAACCCCTGACTGTGACGACTTAGGACAATACAATGTACAGGCCCGCACCCCGAGGCACAGTCACAACTGTCAGGTGTGTCAACCACTGATGCCTGCAGAAACATGACATACATTGTTTGTGTCTCCCAAAAACAGGTGATGATAGGGACACAGCAGCAGACGCTGAGGAGTCCCAGTCCCAGGCTCAAGAGGATGCCGAGCTCACTGGCGTCGTACAGCCTCTGTCCTCCTCGGACGATGAACAACCTGGCACATCCGGTGCAAGTCAACATGCTGCACCAGCAGGACCACCAGCTGCAGCACCAGCAGGTCCACCAGCTGCACCCCCTGCACCCACCCCTCCAACGACTGTCACCACGAATACCATCCCTGCCGACATGGACAGAATAAGGAACAACACCAGCGCAGTGACCCTGGACCAACCTGGGGCCATGGACACCACCACCACCACCAACCCCCAAGGTGGACCAGGGTTATCTGTGCGTGCAACTGCACACACTGCACATGTCAGCAGGGGTGGTGGGAGGGGTGGGAGACAGAGGTCGCTGCTTGCAGACGTTGCTGGTGTGCATGAAGACCCACAACTGGTACGCATAGCTGATGCGTACCAGTCCAGCACCGGAGAGCTCAGCCAGGTAGTGGGGCTCCTCAGAGACATCAAACAGCAGCAGGCTGCCCATCATGCCCGCTTGGACTCCCACATGTCCCAAGTGGAGTCACACATGTCACGTGTGGACTCCCACATGTCACGTGTGGACTCCCACATGACCCGCGTGGAGTCCAAGTGGGATGTACTACATGAGATGACGGCGGTGCACAGGGACATTTTACAATGCCTCCGCCAGATGACCAGCAACCAGTCCACACCTCCCTGTGTGCCAACAACATCTGGTACCGAACAAACTGCAACTGCCACAGGGAGGGAGGAGGACTCTGGCGGAGAGTCCCCTGCACCGCAGCAG
This sequence comes from Calotriton arnoldi, assembly GCA_963921515.1. NCBI lineage: Eukaryota > Metazoa > Chordata > Amphibia > Caudata > Salamandridae > Calotriton > Calotriton arnoldi. The sequence continues at coordinate 17,690 of CAWUFW010028615.1, read as the reverse complement.
CCTGCACTTGAGGGCCCCCCCCCAAGAAGAGGGGTCGTCCGAGGAGGGGAAAGTGAGAGGCTGATGGCCAAGCGCAACTCCCAGGAAGCCTGAACCTGTTCTGGATTTTCGCCTTTGTGCACAGACTGTTCACCCTGTTGATGGCAACACTACTCCCACACATTGCATGGGGAGTATAAGTTGGAACAATGTGTCAGACAACAGTGGCCCCGATACTGGGGATCCTGTCTACCTGGACTTTCTATTCATCTAGGAACTTGGGATTGCAAGATTCATGTACAGCACAATCCATCCTATGCACTATTATCACAATAAACACACTAATACACCATACTTGCCTCTGTCGTGATTCCAACGTGGGTGCTGTTATGGGGATGATGAACTGCAAAATTACACAGTGTATGCGAACTGCAACAGCAAGGACAACACAGGCATGTGAGTACAGGCAACGTGACACATATGAGGGAGACACACCACCAGGGCTACACAACACATACACACCTAGGCCATCTGACTCATTGCCTACACTGATGTTGCCAGGGAAGACGGTGCAATGCACAGACACCACACCCATTCCCAGTTGTAGTCAAGTAGCCCACAGGTGCAGTAAGCAAATGGCAGTCAAATGTGTGACCACAGACAACGCACATCACTAAGTGAAGCACAGGTTTATTACACAGTAGCAACATGCCGTAACCACTACAGATGCAAGGTAACCCCACCTGGTAGCGGGCACACAGTCAACAACTGTAGACAGAAGGAAGTCCATGGGTGTGGCGCACATCACCTGTAGGGACACAACAGCTACCAGCCTGGATGTGCAATCACGTCGTCGGTGGACACAGTTGACCAAACGAATCTGAAAGTACCCTGTGAAGGACAGAAATGACACACAGTCAAAAGCAATGCAGTACAGGACAGAACAGCAAAACTCATGCACAATACATGTTACAAGATACCCACCCAGAACCAAGTTAGCATGTCAACACTGTTGGGGAGTACAGCCCACCTGTCACCACACATCGCAACACACATCCTGTCAAGTAGCCCATGGACACACTCCAACAGCACCAGAGCACCACCCACACATCATGCCAACTCACATCATTCACATGACACCTCAGGATACTCACATTCAGCTAAAGAAGTTGGTGATGAGCTGTGTGCGGACATCACCATCACCATCATCATCATCATCGTCACTGGCATCGTGGTCCAGGCCAGGATCCTCCACAGGTGGCGGATGTTGGTCATCGTCATCCTGGATGAGAGGCAACTCCTTCCGCACTGCCAGGTTGTGGAGCATGCAGCAGACGATGATAATCTTGCACACTTTCGCAGGGGCATATGGGAGGGACCCTCCGGTCTTGTCCAGGCAGCGGAAGCGGCTCTTCAGGAGACCAAAGGTCCGCTCAATCACTCTCCTGGTCCGACCATGTGCCTCATTGTAGCGCATCTGGGCAGGTGTCACAGGGTTCCTGAGGGGTGTCAGCAACCACGGCATGTTGGGGTATCCCGAGTCACCTACGGACAGACAAGTGCACATCAGCTGACTTGGAAAAGTGGGCGGAATACTACAGATCAGATCACACACAATGGCACAAAGTCAGTACACACCGACAAGCCAGGCACGCTGGTTCTGCATCTGTGCCATCAACCTGGGGATGCGACTACTCCTCATCACAAAGGCATCGTGTGCTGAACCAGGGAAACGGGCACACACGTGTGTGATGGTCATGTCTGCAAGACACACCACCAGTGCATTGACCGAGTGGTAGTGCTTGCGGTTCCTGTAGGCCTGCTCCTGGGCCTGTGGTGGTACCAAAGCCACATGTGTCCCATCAATGGAGCCAATGACATGCGGCATCCTCCCCAGGGCATAAAAGTCACTCTTCACGTCAGTGAGTCGTCGCAGTCTAGGGAAATAGATGTACCGGTTCAGGAAGAGCAACATTGCCGCCAAAACATCGCGGAGCACACGGCTGAACATGGTCTGTGACATCCCACCAGCAGACGCCACAGTATGTTGGAAGGTACCGGTGGCAAAGAAGTGTAGGGCTGCCATCACCTTCACCTTGGGGGTCAGCGCTGTAGGATACGGCCGGCCAGGCTGCAAATGTGGGGACAACTGCACTGCAAAATCCTCAATCAGCTGCCTGGTGAAGCGGTACCGTCGGATGCTGTCCCGTTCCACCATCGTTGCCAGGTCTGGGAATGGCCGATGGACAGCAGGAGCCCTGCAGTGCAGAGGAGAAGTAAGCAAGATCGTCAGTCACCCCACATATGCGGCATTGAACACACTCAAGATCCCAACATACATCATCATGAGGCACAACTACATGAAGTGTGCAGTACCGGAACGACATTTATGGTACATACATGGTCAACATCTGTCAACACGGTCCTACAGGTGGCATCAATTTGTCCCTGTTTGGCCCATTGGATATCATGATGCTGTGTCACAGTCACCCCCCAGTGACATGTGAGGACAGATGTGCCCCAGGCACCACAGCTCAACGACAGGCACATTCCCAGGGACCCTGTAATGCCACATGGACACTGGCATCACCTGGAGTATCATGTGTACACCACAACAAAACAAACATGACCCCCACAGGTAGTGGCCACACTTGCCATGGCAGGAGAGCCATGGACGTCTGTGACACACACGCACAACATCAGAGTCCATGCACACACAACGTGGATGTGGAGACTGTCTCCCATTGTGCACATGAAATCAGAGACATTGTAAACACTACATGCACAAAGACTGTGGAGGGCCATCACTATTGTGCCACTGGGACACCCTGGCTCAAACATACCGTCCCACATGGGACTCACGGGGTATGTGACATGACATACACAAACACCACTGTGAAATGTGACCATGGCACATGCACAGATATGAACAGTTGCACATCACAGTGGTCACGTACACGTAACACCCATGATCCTGTCCCCATGAACACGTGCACAGCCTGGGGGTGGCTGCCCACAGGTGACACCCACAGGACAACATGTACACCAACATACACACAATAGGAAATGCAGCCTTACATGCCTTATGATAAGGTTTGGACAGGCTGTCGTGATGTAGGTGTGCCCCTCACTCCCTGGGAGCTATCTGTGGCTGGCATATGTCCATCTGAGACAGGCATGCTGACATATGCCAGTCACATGTACAGTGATGCGTTGTACTGCAATGGACCGATCGGTGCCTCCGGCCGGCCCATTGCATTCAATGTGTGCGGGTACGCGTTGTACCCCTGTGCGCGTTGAACAGCAATGGACCGATCGGTGCCTCCGGCCGGCCCATTGCATTCAATGTGTGCGGGTACGCGTTGTACCCCTGTGCGCGTTGAACAGCAATGGACCGATCGGTGCCTCCGGCCGGCCCATTGCATTCAATGTGTGCGGGTACGCGTTGTACCCCTGTGCGCGTTGAACAGCAATGGACCGATCGGTGCCTCCGGCCGGCCCATTGCATTCAATGTGTGCGGGTACGCGTTGTACCCCTGTGCGCGTTGAACAGCAATGGACCGATCGGTGCCTCCGGCCGGCCCATTGCATTCAATGTGTGCGGGTACGCGTTGTACCCCTGTGCGCGTTGAACAGCAATGGACCGATCGGTGCCTCCGGCCGGCCCATTGCATTCAATGTGTGCGGGTACGCGTTGTACCCCTGTGCGCGTTGAACAGCAATGGACCGATCGGTGCCTCCGGCCGGCCCATTGCATTCAATGTGTGCGGGTACGCGTTGTACCCCTGTGCGCGTTGAACAGCAATGGACCGATCGGTGCCTCCGGCCGGCCCATTGCATTCAATGTGTGCGGGTACGCGTTGTACCCCTGTGCGCGTTGAACAGCAATGGACCGATCGGTGCGCACCCATTGACAATGGGCTTGCCTGGCAACGGACGCGTTTTTGAATATTCGAACGAGTCGGTTGCTGGAAAATCAGTTGGTCACCCACAACAATGTTGCAAAATCATGTATGTCATGAAGTTGAAGATTTGAAGGATGCTGTGGGCGTGTTTTGGTGCTGCTATTCCATGGATTGGCCATATTCAGAAGATGCAAACGACTTGGACCTATCACTTTGGACACAAGGGACAGTATCTGCCTCTCCAGCACATATATATTGCTGCATGTTCCCCTGAGAGCCCACTTGCCTGCACTACATGCTCCAGGACGACATCTGCCACTGCACTGCTGCTGTCTCTGCCCCTCTGGACCCTGCAATGGCACGTACTGTGGAGAGAGCCCCAGCCTTCAGCCTTGAAGAGAACCAGGCCCTGCTGGACAGCCTACTTCCACAGTACAGCAAGCTGTATGGGACACCAGGGGAGCAGGTGAGTGTTCTGTGCACTGCCTTTCTGAATGTGCATTTTGTCTGACTAGCAAGGCTGAGAGTCAGCACACCACTGGCTAGCAGGCTCACTGAGTAGTTGTCACCCCCCATAGTGTGTAGTGACTTGCACTGGACAGGTATGGTGCAGTGACAGTGCTTCTGAACAGGGTTTTACTCCCCATGCTATGATACCATGTAGTGACTTCTGGAAAACTGTCCATGGGCAGCCGTGCACTGCCTGGGTACACCATGTGCCCCTGTGATTGCGACATGTATATGCAACTGTGTCATGCACGGATATGTTGCATGTGTAGTAATGTCCTTATCACTTTGTCATCCTGACAGGCTTCTGCCCATCGGAAGCATGAGATCTGGAAGGACATCGTCCGGGCTGTCCGGTCCGTGGGGGTCTACAAGCGCCGGATCCGCAACTGCCAAAAGAGGTGGCAGGACCTTCGGGGCTGGACCCGGAGGATTGCACGGGTCCAGCTGAAGCTGTCGCCTCCTCGCAGGAGGGGCGGAACACGGACCCTGACCCCCACATGCTCAGGATCCTGGCGGTGGTCTTTCCAGACCTGGATGGGCAGCTGAAGGCCAGAGAGCAGCAAGGAGGGGGTGAGTCAAAGACTGCACTGTGTACTCTGTCTAACATGTTATGTGCCCTCCTCGGGCCAGGTTGAACTGCCACAGTACAGCAGTCATGTTGTCCAGGAGCCATGTCCCTCTATTGTGCACTGCCCACTCCTCATCTGATACCCAGGTGTGGCCCTTACATGCAGGGAATTCTGTCACTTAGGACTGTGTCCTTGCAGTTTGCTTGACTCAAGGTGGGAGACAGCATCTGTTTCCCTGACTCTGTGGTGGGCATCATGGGTGGGTCCATTGCTTACACAATGCCTGTATTCTGACATGTATTCAGCGTGTTACTTTGATCTGTGGTCCAATTGCTGAGCTGATCCACCACATGTGGCTGGGGTACCTGGCACACACCCATGCTGCGGGTGGGAACAATGTTTGGGCCCCAGGAGTATGTATATGACGTGTGTCACACATACTTAGCCAGCTGCCTACAGTCCAGGGCTCATCCCTCATTCATGTGGGGCTGGACAGTCATGCCTACTCCAGGCCATACAATACACTCTGTACTCCCACTCCCGTGTATCAGAGGACACATTGTGCACAGTGATTTGCCCCTCAGGTGTCTGCCTCTGTGTCAGTGTGCTGTGGATTAGTCGCCAGGACTGCTGTGGAGTTTCTTGGTAGGGGCTCAGCATGCCACTGGAGATGTGACCATAGGAGACGATACTTGTGTGACACATAGGTGTCTGATCAGCTGCCCATGCAGACTGGGGCATGTAAATGTGAAGTTCAGGCAGCTGTTCCCCATGCACAGCAGAGTGTGAGGGGCTCAGGTTCAGAGGGTAGTGTCACAGGTCTCCCATATGTCCAATAGGTATGACCTGGACAGATGAGGGTTAAGAGGATGTGTTGTGGGGGGATGTACATGTGCACTTGTGCAGCTCCAGGACTTGCATTCCCCATGACCTACTATTGTGACACAGTGCAGAGTGTTGTTGTCTGGCTGCAAAGTCATACATCACTGAGACAGTGATGTATGACTTTGCAGTCATGCCTCCGCCATGGCATGTGTCTACTGATTGGTGAGCCTGCAGGGGAGTGACATGTGCTACATGCACACCATAGTGGCGCTGGCTATCAGGACATGGGTGCATCATGGTGTCTGTCGCTGGTATGCATCACATGCATTTCCTATTTGACTCTGGGCATCCCTTTCATCCGGAAACCTGTACTGACTCAGTGGCAAGAGCTGTGATGTGTCCACACCGTGTTCTCTGCACTGTCCAACTACTGTGTACTTGGTGCATGTGTCAACACTGGGGTGTTGCAATCCAACAGACACCAGACAGATGGGTGCAAGGCCATGTGGGATGTGAGTGCCATGCTTGGCATCAGACTGACAATTGACTTCTCCTGTTCAATTAGTGCACTTTTAGCAATGTACAACTAATGATGCCAGGGCTTGCTCTGTGATGTGCTGTGCTCACAGTGGTGTGTGCGTTATGTGCAGGTGACTGATGTCTGTCTGTTTCCCCATTGTTTGCAGATACATCCACGGCCACGGAAGGGGACAGCTCCACGGACCAGGAGGAGCCGGAGAGCCAGACTGGGTCAGCAGCCGAGGAGTGGTCGGAGGGACCCAGTGGCACGGAGGGCGAGGGGAGCCACACCGAGGAGTCCTCAGCAGCATCCACCTCAGCTGAGGACCAGAGCAACTCGGAGGATGACTCCCTTGTGGAGGCGGGTGTCAGCAGCCACCACACCCCAGCTAGTGTTGCTGTCCCCGCCACCACCAGCACCACCACCGCCCTCCCATCGGCTCCCATTCCCCAGGTCCGTGGAGGCTCCCATGTCCGGGAGCGTGTCTCCTTTGGGCCAGGCACCGCACCCCCTGCCCCTGTGTCCCCTGCTGCCCTGAGTGAGGAGTCTGTGTACCTCCTTCGCCAGCTCCATGTAGGGCAGACAGCCATGCTGAGTGTCCTCCATGCGCACACCGCGCTGTTGACTCAGCTGGTGTCGTTCATGGAGGGCATCTCATCGGGCATGTCTGACCTACAGAGGGGCAATAGGTCCATGGACTCCTCCCTGACGGCAGCAGTGTCCCTCCTCAAACGGTCCCTCACCCCTCCTGCCTCTGCTCCATCCACACTCCCCAGCACCTTACCCATCCCAGGCACACACACACTGGCACACACCAGCACACACACATCCAGCACACTGACACACACGCCAATGACAAAACGCACACGCAAGCACATTCAGGGGACTGAAGCCAGACTCACAGGGGATGGGGCCCTGGAACACACACACGCATCCACATGCACTGCGCAGTCCTCAGTTCCCTCTCCCTCCAAAGCACCCTCCCTTGCCTCACCTGCAACCCCAAAGTCACAGCAGCTCTTCCTCTGTGACCTCGGCCTCTTCCCCACCGATGAAGCTGCTCCAGCATCCCGGGGGAAGAGGAAGCCCACCCACACGGAGCAGAGTGCCCCTCGCCCCCGGACACCCTCCCCCAGGCGCAGACGGACTGAGGCCCCCACCCGCAAGTCCCCCCGGAGTGCTAAGAGCAAGACCCCGCCACCGCCCTGCAGCTCAGGCACAAGGTCTCCGTCCTCCATCCCTCAGGCCCCCACTGCACAGGTGCCCCCACCACACCCTGCCCCAGGTTCCCCCACCCACAGATATACCATCCCCAAGATGCTCCGGCCTTCTCCCCCTGCCACTTGCTCTCCCAGCACCACACCCCCGCTGCGCTTGTCTGTGCCACTGATGTGGTGAGGGTGTCCCCCCCTCTGTCCAACCCACCTTGCCTGTTCCCCATTCTCCTCCCCTGGAGGTAGGCACTGCAGTGGAGTCCACTACCGCCCTGTCTGACTTGGGCACTGCAGTGGCGGACCTGTCCACCCCATCTGCAGGGTCCACTGCAGTTGTGCCGGCACCCACGACATCTGTGTCATGCCCCCAGTTGTGCCGGCACACACCATGTCAGACACCTCCACTGCAGTTGTCAGTGGCTCTCCAGCACCCACCACCCCTTCCCTGACTCCCCCTGGTGAGCCCTGATCCTGTCCCTGCGGTGCCTGGCCTGCCCCCCGGTTGCCCCTCCTAGTGGATTGTCCCTGGTATTGTGCAGGCATGCGTAGGGTGACATCTGCCAGTGTCACCCTGTTTGAACTTTGACAATGGACTGGCCATTGGCCTTTGCTCTTTTTTCAGGACTTCGTTTGGCCTCAACACATATGCTGAATAAAGCAACTTTCTTTTCTCTAGTGCTCATGCTTCAGATGTACATGTTGTTGGTGCAGCTAACCATGCCCTTGCTGCAGTGATGGTGATATCTGGTCTCATGATTATGAAGTGTTACTGTGCAGGAACCCATGTGGTCCAGGGGGAATGTGTCCTATCATGTGGTGTATCCATGTCATCAATAGCAGCATCTGAGGGTGTCATGTGTTCAGTATTTGGCAATGGGTTTCCTACTTACATTGGCAATTTCATATCTGTGGCTTCCACCCCTGCACATCTGTTGTGCCTGCCATCGTTGCATTTGTCTACTTCCCTGACCGTGTTGCCATCTCCAGTGGACATGCAGGTTTGGGCATCAATGGGGAGGGACTCATCCGTGTAGTCAGTGCAACATTGCTATACAAGTGTGTTGGATCTGTGCTGATGATTCCGTTGGCACATCCATGACCAGGCTGATGTGATGGGAGCCCTCATTTGGTGCTAATTGTTGATTGTGTGACCAAGTGCTCAGCTGACATGATGGGGCCCTACTGAGGCAACATATGGCACAGCTTTCCTCACACAGGAGTGGAGTCCCCTCATGGCAGTGTGTACACGTGTGACATTGCCTGCGCCCAAGGTGTGTGTTGTATGTGCATGTCTGTGTGTTCACTTCCATTCATCTGCGCATGCTGTGATCCCTAGTGTTGTACCTGTTTGTGATGCTTGCTGACTTGAGCTATGTTCCCCCAAAGTCTTCTCCCTGTGTTCTCTGTGATGTGGGTGCATGGCACATTACTGGTCATCAGGGTGTCACCCATAGGTGTGTTTGCTGTCAGGGCAGAGTTTGTGTGCTGACGCAGATGGGTCACAGTCAGGTTTCCCTTTGGCACTTGTTGTTTGCCCCTGTCATGTGATTTCCAGTTTGTGTTATCTTTCAGTGATTGTGACACGTTGTGTGTGTGACTGCTGGCACTCCTTAGGGTCCGGGCTGCAATGTTGGTTGTTGTCTATGTGTGTTCTTTGTGGGTGACCTTGGCTTCTTCATTGGTGTGTGACTGTGGCTGGGATCCCATTGGTCGGTGTGGTATTGCCGTCATGTCCATGTACAGCGTAGTGTGCAGTGTGTCAGACATTCAGGAGTCTTGTTGAGTGTCCATGTGTGATGTGTTTCTACACCTTGGTTCCCACCCACCACCCTGGAATAGTAATGGGTGCATGTGCAATGTCACCAGTGCATGTGTACTTCACTGCTGCACATTGTTGGAGGTCGAGGGGTGTGGTGTTGAGTGTGTGCAGATGAGAGTTGTTGCCCGGCTAGTCCCCTGCCTCCATGTTGGCCTTGGCTTACTGGCCATGCTGATTGATTTGTGCTTGTGTAGGTGTGATGGTAGTTAGTTGCTCAGGACACCTGACTGTGGTTCACAGTGTGAACGACATTTAGCTTTGTCATCACAGTGGTATTTTTCTTCAGCCCAGGGTCACCACATTGTGGGGGCCCTGGGGGTGGTGCTGTGGTGTGTCTGTGACTTGCTGTGTCAGTTGTTGTTCCTACGTGCCTGTGTGACATGTGTGTTTTGTGCTCCCTCTCACCTGTCAATGCCTGCTTGCCCACATAGGGGATTTGGATCCATGAGTTACCTTAGTGTGGCAGTGTATGCACATCTGTATGATTGGTATTCAGCTCTCCTCATGTGTTGTGTTGTTGCCTGGGGACAATGGCACCCCCACCCCTCACCTGCTGTGTATGATGACAGTGTTGGTCTGCCTGTTTGTGTTTGTGCATCTGCACCACTGCATTGGCATATCTTGGGTGTGCCATTGGCTGTATGTTGTTTGGTGTGTTTCCCCTGCTGTCCCTGGGACTCCTAGGTCATCGGTCAGCACAGTGATCATGGTTTGTGTGTCCCATTGCTGCCATGGTATGGTATCTGTTCACCTCACATCTGCTGTCTCCACAGGGTATCTGCATTTGTGTGCCCATTGGTGCAAATATGTGGTTCTGCATTCTGATGGTCACTTCTGTCATTGTGTCATTGATGACTGTTGACGGTCTCAGCCACCATGGGTGTTGTTTGTCTGCACATGGCCAAAGGAATGTTTCATTTGCACTGCAGTATTTGGCTCCCCCAATTTATGTTGCAATGGGACACATACACTACTTTGCCACAGATGAGTTTTTGGTTCAGTGACCAGGAATGATCCATGCAGTTTGGCAGTTGCAGCTCTTTCTTTGTCAACAATTACCTTTTGGTCACTGTGATGATGAGGGTGTAGACCCCATTGCCACAATGGTCAAAATGTGCTTCAGCTATGGACCCCACACTTGCCTTTTGGTCACTGTGATGATGGGGGTTTAGACCCCATTGCCACAATGGTCAAAATGTGCTTCAGCTATGGACCCCACACTTGCCTTTTGGTCACTGTGATGATGGGGGTTTAGACCCCATTGCCACAATGGTCAAAATGTGCTTCAGCTATGGACCCCACACTTGCCTTTTGGTCACTGTGATGATGGGGGTTTAGACCCCATTGCCACAATGGTCAAAATGTGCTTCAGCTATGGACCCCACACTTGCCTTTTGGTCACTGTGATGATGGGGGTTTAGGCCCCATTGCCACAATGGTCATGGGCTGCTTGCATTGTGGGTGCCACACACATATATGTGTGGCACATGTGCTAGGGGGTCACATTGTATGTTCAATGTCATGTTCGGTGTTGTAGGCATTTGACACAGCCTGCTCACACGCTTGTCATGGTGGTGGGGGATGTCTTAATCTTGCATTCCCTAGGTTGTGGTGTGCTTGTTGTGTCATGCATTGTCCATCCTATGAGTGGGGGTGGTAGTAGTGGTAGGCATCCAGCCCCCCTGGCTAAGGGTGGTAGTAGTGGTGGGCATCCTGCCCCCTGGGTGGGGGTGGTAGTAGTGGTAGGCATCCTGCCCCCTGGGTGGGGGTGGTAGTAGTGGTAGGCATCCAGCCCCCCTGGCTAAGGGTGGTGGTAGGCATCCAGCCCGCCCTGGGTGAGGGTGGTAGTAGTGGTAGGCATCCAGCCCCCTGGCTAAGGGTGGTAGTGGTGGTGGGCATCTGGCACCCCCTGGCTAAGGGTGGTAGTAGTGGTGGGCATCCTGCCCCCCTGGGTGAGGGTGGTAGTAGTGGTAGGCATCCAGCCCCCCTGGCTAAGGGTGGTAGTAGTGGTGGGCATCCTGCCCCCCTGGGTGGGGGTGGTAGTAGTGGTAGGCATCCTGCCCCCTGGGTGGGGGTGGTAGTAGTGGTAGGCATCCAGCCCCCCTGGCTAAGGGTGGTGGTAGGCATCCAGCCCGCCCTGGGTGAGGGTGGTAGTAGTGGTAGGCATCCAGCCCCCCTGGCTAAGGGTGGTAGTGGTGGTGGGCATCTGGCACCCCCTGGCTAAGGGTGGTAGTAGTGGTGGGCATCCTGCCCCCCTGGCTAAGGGTGGTAGTAGTGGTGGGCATCCTGCCCCCCTGGGTGAGGGTGGTAGTAGTGGTAGGCATCCTGCCCCCCTGGTTGAGGGTGGTAGTAGTGGTAGGCATCCAGCCCCCTGGCTAAGGGTGGTAGTAGTGGTAGGCATCCAGCCCCCTGGCTAAGGGTGGTAGTAGTGGTGGGCATCCTGCCCCCTGGGTGAGGGTGGTAGTAGTGGTGGGCATCCTGCCCCCCTGGGTGAGGGTGGTAGTAGTGGTAGGCATCCTGCCCCCTGGCTAAGGGTGGTAGTAGTGGTGGGCATCCTGCCCCCCTGGGTGAGGGTGGTAGTAGTGGTAGGCATCCTGCCCCCTGGCTAAGGGTGGTAGTAGTGGTGGGCATCCTGCCCCCTGGGTGAGGGTGGTAGTAGTGGTGGGCATCCTGCCCCCCTGGCTAAGGGTGGTAGTAGTGGTGGGCATCCTGCCCCCCTGGGTGAGGGTGGTAGTAGTGGTAGGCATCCTGCCCCCTGGGTGGGGGTGGTAGTAGTGGTGGGCATCCTGCCCCCTGGCTAAGGGTGGTAGTAGTGGTGGGCATCCTGCCCCCCTGGGTGAGGGTGGTAGTAGTGGTAGGCATCCTGCCCCCCTGGTTGAGGGTGGTAGTAGTGGTAGGCATCCAGCCCCCCTGGCTAAGGGTGGTGGTAGGCATCCAGCCCCCTGGCTAAGGGTGGTAGTAGTGGTGGGCATCCTGCCCCCTGGCTAAGGGTGGTAGTAGTGGTGGGCATCCTGCCCCCCTGGGTGAGGGTGGTAGTAGTGGTGGGCATCCTGCCCCCCTGGTTGAGGGTGGTTGTGGTGGTTGGCATCCAGCCCCCCTGGGTTGGGGTGGTGGCGCGCATTCAGGCCCCTGTGTGCATATGTGGCATTGGTGATGGGCATCCCGCCCCTATGGTGCTGCTGTTGCTGGTGTAAGTATATTCAGATTCCCCGTGTATGTGTGTGATGTGTCGTGTACGTGTTGTATGTGTTTTGTGGTTGGTGTCTGACTTACCTTCTGCGCCGTACGCGTCCGTGCCTGTTCCGGTAGTAGATGTAGAATATTGGTATGATCGGGACGAAGGGATTCATGGTTGGTTCGTGTCGTTCGTCCTTCTCGTTGCTTCGCGTCGTCCTCGTCGCTTGGCTTCGTCCTCGTCGCTTCGCGTCGTCCTCGTCGGTGCTGTGTTCGTCTCGTAGCCGTGGATCGTGTTGTGGCGCGATTCGGAGCTTATGTGCGCCTCTCCCGGATGCTTTGACGTGCCGTGCGTAGCGACGGGTTCGGCGCGTACGGAAAGCGCATCGTACTTGTCCGGCCGGACGGGGCTGCATTTTCCCTTCCGTGCGACTCGATTCGGCGTTTCCGGATTCGCCTCGGTCGGAGAACAGGACCTGGTTTGGGTGAGTACGGCTCGGCCGGGATTTTTGCTGTTGTGCGCATCGTACTTGCTCGTTCGGTGTGCTGTACGGATCGGTCGGGAAACTGGCTTTCGCATGGCTTTTTTCCCGACCGAATAGTATTGGGTGCGCCTCCTAAGTGTTTATTATTATTTATTTGTAATCAAATAAATATACTTACTCTTTTTAGTTGATGGAGTGACCTTAGTAGATGTTTTGGTTTTGTCGATTTTTGTAGAAGCTGTTAAGAATAAAAGAACATTTGTTAGCTATGTTTTGTTATTTTATTTAGTTTTTTTTTTTACATAATTTACGTTAGTTGTTGGTGAAGTGATACACTTACTTTGTGTTATATTTTAGTGATGTTGAATCTGTTATATATTAAGGAGATTATATTGTATTATATTATTATATTTACAAGTTATTTTAATTTATTTAGTTATCAAGTTTTGTGCTTACTTTTATTGCAGGATCTTTGGAATAGTTTATTGTGTAGTTGATTTTCGTTTTGTCTTCTCTCTCAAACATTCGTTTTTCCTCCATGGTCGTCTGTTACACGGTAAATTTGATGTTAATTATTTAATTGTTTATATAGTGTTTGTTTAATTAGTTAGAGTTTTTTATTGTTTTTTTTAGTGTGTTTTAAATTTATTGGTTGAGATAGTTTTTCTGAATTTTTTAGCTGTTATCTTGTTATTTATTTAAAGTTTATTATGTTTATTTATTGTTTGTTTTTCTTTTCTTTATTGTTGTTATTTAATTTTATATGTAGATAAATGTTTTATATTTTTTAATTATATATAAATATGTTTGTTTATGTTCGTTACTTTTAATTTATTTTATATATAATATTGTTTGTTTATAATTTGTTTTTGTATATTTCATTTATTTATTCAAAATAATGTAGTTAAATTATTTGTTGTATTGTTTATTTACATTAATTGGCATGCGTTATTTTATTTTATTATCGTAAATAGTTTTTTTATGTTTACATTTTATTTTCAATATAGTTAAAATGTATTTTATCGATGTTTGTGTTGTCGATATTGTTTGTATTGATATTTTGATGTGTCTCATTTTAATTTAATGTTATCGATATTTTTGTGTTCTATATTTTTGTCGTCGATATTTTTGTCATCGAGATTTATTTCCACGATATTTTTCATTCAATATTAGTGATATTTCTATTTTGTGTATTGTGTGTCGATATTTTTGTTTACGATATTGTTGAGTCGATAATTATGTAGTTCGATGTTATGACAGTCGATGTTGTATCAGTGATCCCTTTTTATCATGGTTAATTTGCTCGTTTAACTTACCTATTGGTTTTTTTCGGAATTGTATATAGAGTGGTATTAGAGCGCTTTACATGAGCACCAGTTTCGTTACAGACGGACACATTCATTTTTGTGGGGCACGGGGAGATTAAGTGATTTGCCCAGAATCACAGGATGTTGAGCGTCCCTGCCGAGACTCGAACCCGGTTCCCCAGCTTCGAGGTCGACTACTCTTGCCGTAAGGTCGCATCCTCTCCCCCAGACCTATCAGTCCCTAGTATATTGTATAAGGCATACCCAGGGCCTTTAAAGTAAATTACACTGGTGGACTTGAGCACCTATTCTGCCATCCCATACAGTGGCAGTAAGAACATCAGGACTACAATTGTAGTTTGGCTCCAGCAGTTTAAAATCTGCGATTCAACCTTTTAAAATAAACCATTTTGACAGGTTTAAGCCTTTCTTTAAATGTTGATAAGTCACCCCGAAGTAGGACTTAGGGCCCATAACGCAGGGTGCATGGTATGTAAAAGTAGGATATGTAGAAGGCTAATATTAAACATGTCCTCACAGTGGCTAGCACCTAAAATCTATTTTCACTGTAGCAAGGCTGACTGTTCCATGGAGAAACACTGGGATGCACTATTACATTTAATAATGTATATTTGGCTAGGAAACATTTAGAAACATCACTCTAAAACTCTGTGTGTTTTATGTTAAACGTTCAATTTATTGGTGATTTTAGATATTTAATAAATATTAACCGCTAAAGTGCTGAGTATGCCAACAGGTCATTCTCGGGACTGAAAAATAATTAATTTCTATTTTTTAAATCAGAAGTATTTTCCTTTTCAAAATCAAATTCGGGCCACAAGGGAACAGCTTTCCGCACATCCTGAGTTTAATTGTTTTCGTTGTGCTGTAACACCAGCACAGACTGACGGCACAATAAAATAAAAATGATATGAGACCGTGCAACAGGCACGGTCTGCTCGCACTTTTGATCAGTGCCAGGAGCAATACTCTGCCACCAAGAACTGACCTTCATGCTAGAGGCAGCATTGGAAAGGCGACAATGTCCCCATCCTGTGCTGCCTTTCCCTAGTGGAAAACTGCTTTTGAATCACTCTGGGCACATGATCTCCATGCACCAAAGATGATGATTGTGGGAGAGAGAGACCGCCAGGGCATGGGCTTGTGCTTCACCCCTGATGCAGGCCCTGTGAGTCTTTCTGCTCCCCCAGGAAGCAGATTGGGGTGGTCACCCCAAATCTGCCTCCCCTCTGTCTGCAAGAAGTCCACTAGATACCAAGGGTTTGTATAGATTAGCATTTTTGGGGGGTGAAGGGCCCCATAAAATGGGCATGTTCTACCCCCACCCTGAGCCTGGTTTGTCTTTCTGCCCCAAGGAGGTTGGATTGGGTGTACATCCTCAATCTGCCCCCTTGGGTGACCAAAAGGCAACGAGACACTAGGGACTTGTAAAGATCAGTATTTTGGGGTGCAGCCCCCATGGCGTGAACCTATATGCCTCCCTACCCAGGTCCCAGTTAGTCTGTCTGCTGACCCTGTTGGCTGAAAGGGCTGTTCATCCTAGGCTGTCTACCCAGGGTGGGGGCACTAGACACCAGGGATTTATAAACGTCAATACTTTTGGGCGTGGTGGCTCACAAGCAATGGACCTGTCCGTCCCCCATGCTATGGGACAAATCAGTCTTTATGCCCTCCTGGAGGGACAGATAGGTTGTGTTCCCTCCAATCTGCCCACCTGGAGGGGGCAGAAAGCACAGCAGACACTAGGAATTTTTAAAAGGCAGTATTTGGGGGGGCAGTGGACCCAATGGCATGGTCGTGTGGTCCCCCTTCTCCAGGTTCATTTAGTCTTTCTGCCCCTCTGAGGAGATGATGGGGATGTTCACCCCCAATGTGATCTCTTAGAGGAGGGCAGAAGCCAACTAGACACCAGGGACTTTTGAAAGGCAGTATTATTTTGGGGGGATACTGTGGCATGGGCCAGTGGTCCCCTCTGCCCAGGGCCATATGATTCTTTCTGCCCTCCCCCCCAGAAGGTTGATGGGTTGTTGACCCCCATTCTGCCTCTGGAGGATCATAAGTATTCTTTTGGGGGGGTGAGGCCCCATGGAATGTACCTGTGCTCACCCTGGCGCTGTGCTCCCCCTGGGACAAATCAGTCTGTCTGCCCCTCCTGGTGGATGTATAGGGGTATCCATCCCCAATCTGCAGACCTGAGGGCAGAAAGACATTAGACATCAGAGAATAGTTGCTGTACATTGTTTGGTAGGGGGTGCAGCCACCCCATGAGAAAAATATGTGGGTTATGGGTGAACCATTTTGGTGTTGGGCCCATCATCCAGGCTTAAAATGCGCACCTTCATTCTGGCAAGCAAGAGGCCATTTTGATTCTTTTGTCTATTTTTTTGACATATTGACTAGCAACTTAGGAGTAAAGCCAAATTTCATCAGACTTGTCATGGTTAATAATTGCACTACTTAGGCCCATGATTCTCCATCCAGGGAATCCAACTAAACCCAGACATTTTGAAAACTAGGTGCCCTGGGGACTCCAGGTAGTGTGCCTTGCATGGATCCCACAAAGATTTCTTACCACAATGCCCTGTAAACCTTAAACTTTACCTAAAATCATGAATGTTCATCACATTTCTGTGAAGGGAACTTCCCTGTTCTCTGGCAAATTGCAAATTTCCTACCACCCAACTTTCCCCACTTGTCATGATAAAAATGGTACCCCAGTTGTGTGGCTGGGCCTGGCACCTACAATACAAAGGGCCCCAAAAGAAAAAGAAGAAATTGGCACTAGGGGTAGTGGAGGTATTTGGGACCAGGCTTGGTCACCACCCAAGAAAGCTTACAAAACCCAGATATTTCTGAAAACTAGACACCCGGGTGGAGCCCAGGATGGTGTGCCTCACATGAATCCCTCATAATTTACTTACCCACAAAAATTGTGGTAAGAAAAATTTTTATACAACAGTGCTTGTTCCTAAAAGCTGAGAAGATGGTGATCCTAGCATAGCAAATCTTTAATTGATGCCATTTTCAGAAGTTGCACAGCAGTTTTTCCTAATTTTTCCCCTAAACACCCAAAATGTATATATATTTTGACTACGTTCTTGGTTCCCTCCAAGAATCGATAAACCATGTGTACACTTAAAATCTGCAGGATGTTGCTAAAAAGGATGAAATTTGGCACTGCTGTATTATGGTGAAAAAAGACATGAAGGCCTAAGCGTGGAGTACACCAAAAGCAAAAAAGGACTTAACACTGGGGGTGGAAACACCTCAGCAATTGAGGGGTTAAGGAAAAGGTATTATTAGAAATTTACCTTTTACCTTCCTAAAGCTTATGGAGGCTAATATGCATTAACCTCCAGCTA
>CAWUFW010028614.1:0-21176 GCA_963921515.1 Calotriton arnoldi | reverse complement strand
AGCATCCCGGGGGAAGAGGAAGCCCACCCACACGGAGCAGAGTGCCCCTCGCCCCCGGACACCCTCCCCCAGGCGCAGACGGACTGAGGCCCCCACCCGCAAGTCCCCCGGAGTGGTAAGACAAAGACCCCGCCACCGCCCTGCAGCTCAGGCACAAGGTCTCCGTCCTCCATCCCTCAGGCCCCCACTGCACAGGTGCCCCCACCACACCCTGCCCCAGGTTCCCCCACCCACAGATATACCATCCCCAAGATGCTCCGGCCTTCTCCCCCTGCCACTTGCTCTCCCAGCACCACACCCCCGCTGCGCTTGTCTGTGCCACTGATGTGGTGAGGGTGTCCTCCCCCTCTGTCCAACCCACCTTGCCTGTTCCCCATTCTCCTCCCCTGGAGGTAGGCACTGCAGTGGAGTCCACTACCGCCCTGTCTGACTTGGGCACTGCAGTGGCGGACCTGTCCACCCCATCTGCAGGGTCCACTGCAGTTGTGCCGGCACCCACGACATCTGAGTCATGCCCCCCAGTTGTGCCGGCACACACCATGTCAGACACCTCCACTGCAGTTGTCAGTGGCTCTCCAGCACCCACCACCCCTTCCCTGACTCCCCTGGTGAGCCCTGATCCTGTCCCTGCGGTGCCTGGCCTGCCCCCCGGTTGCCCCTCCTAGTGGATTGTCCCTGGTTTTGTGCAGGCATGCGTAGGGTGACATCTGCCAGTGTCACCCTGTTTGAACTTTGACAATGGACTGGCCATTGGCCTTTGCTCTATTTTTCTGGACGTCGTTATCAAACAACACATATGCTGAATAAAGCAACTTTCTTTTCTCTAGTGCTCATGCTTCAGATGTACATGTTGTTGGTGCTGCTAACCATGCCCTTGCTGCAGTGATGGTGATATCTGGTCTCATGATCATGAAGTGTTACTGTGCAGGAACCCATGTGGTCCAGGGGAATGTGTCCTATCATGTGGTGTATCCATGTCATCAATAGCAGCATCTGAGGGTGTCATGTGTTCAGTATTTGGCAATGGGTTTCCTACTTACATTGGCAATTTCATATCTGTGGCTTCCACCCCTGCACATCTGTTGTGCCTGCCATCGTTGCATTTGTCTACTTCCCTGACCGTGTTGCCATCTCCAGTGGACATGCAGGTTTGGGCATCAATGGGGAAGGACTCATCCGTGTAGTCAGTGCAACATTGCTATACAAGTGTGTTGGATCTGTGCTGATGATTCCGTTGGCACATCCATGACCAGGCTGATGTGATGGGAGCCCTCATTTGGTGCTAATTGTTGATTGTGTGACCAAGTGCTCAGCTGACATGATGGGGCCCTACTGAGGCAACATATGGCACAGCTTTCCTCACACAGGAGTGGAGTCCCCTCATGGCAGTGTGTACACGTGTGACATTGCCTGCGCCCAAGGTGTGTGTTGTATGTGCATGTCTGTGTGTTCACTTCCATTCATCTGCGCATGCTGTGATCCCTAGTGTTGTACCTGTTTGTGATGCTTGCTGACTTGAGCTATGTTCCCCCAAAGTCTTCTCCCTGTGTTCTCTGTGATGTGGGTGCATGGCACATTACTGGTCATCAGGGTGTCACCCATAGGTGTGTTTTCGGTCAGGGCTGAGTTTGTGTGCAGACGCAGATGGGTCACAGTCAGGTTTCCCCTTGGCACTTGTTGTTTGCCCCTGTCATGTGATTTCCAGTTTGTGTTATCTTTCAGTGATTGTGACACGTTGTGTGTGTGACTGCTGGCACTCCTCAGGGTCCGGGCTGGAATGTTGGTTGTTGTCTATGTGTGTTCTTTGTGGGTGACCTTGGCTTCTTCATTGGTGTGTGACTGTGGCTGGGATCCCATTGGTCGGTGTGGTATTGCCGTCATGTCCATGTACAGCGTAGTGTGCAGTGTGTCAGACATTCAGGAGTCTTGTTGAGTGTCCATGTGTGATGTGTTTCTACACCTTGGTTCCCACCCACCACCCTGGAATAGTCATGGGTGCATGTGCAATGTCACCAGTGCATGTGTACTTCACTGCTGCACATTGTCAGAGGTCGAGGGGTGTGGTGTTGAGTGTGTGCAGATGAGAGTTGTTGCCCGGCTAGGCCCCTGCCTCCATGTTTGCCTTGGCTTACTGGCCATGCTGATTGATTTGTGCTTGTGTAGGTGTGATGGTAGTTTGTTGCTCAGGACACCTGACTGTGGTTCACAGTGTGAACGACATTTAGCTTTGTCATCACAGTGGTATTTTTATTCAGCCCAGGGTCACCACATTGTGGGGGCCCTGGGGGTGGTGCTGTGGTGTGTCTGTGTCTTGCTGTGTCAGTTGTTGTTCCTACGTGCCTGTGTGACATGTGTGTTTTGTGCTCCCTCTCACCTGACAATGCCTGCTTGCCCACATAGGGGATTTGGATCCATGAGTTACCTTAGTGTGGCAGTGTATGCACATCTGTATGATTGGTATTCAGCTCTCCTCATGTGTTGTGTGGTTGCCTGGGGACACTGGCACCCCCACCCCTCACCTGCTGTGTATGATGACAGTGTTGGTCTGCCTGTTTGTGTTTGTGCATCTGCACCACTGCATTGGCATATCTTGGGTGTGCCATTGGCTGTATGTTGTTTGGTGTGTTTCCCCTGCTGTCCCTGGGACTCCTAGGTCATCGGTCAGCACAGTGATCATGGTTTGTGTGTCCCATTGCTGCCATGGTATGGTATCTGTTCACCTCACATCTGCTGTCTCCACAGGATATCTGCATTTGTGTGCCCATTGGTGCAAATATGTGGTTCTGCATTCTGATGGTCACTTCTGTCATTGTGTCATTGATGACTGTTGACGGTCTCAGCCCCCATGGGTGTTGTTTGTCTGCACATGGCCAAAGGAATGTTTCATTTGCACTGCAGTATTTGGCTCCCCCAATTTATGTTGCAATGGGACACATACACTACTTTGCCACAGATGAGTTTTTGGTTCTGTGACCAGGAATGATCCATGCAGTTTGGCAGTTGCAGCTCTTTCTTTGTCAACAATTACCTTTTGGTCACTGTGATGATGAGGGTGTAGACCCCATTGCCACAATGGTCAAAATGTGCTTCAGCTATGGACCCCACACTTGCCTTTTGGTCACTGTGATGATGGGGGTTTAGACCCCATTGCCACAATGGTCAAAATGTGCTTCAGCTATGGACCCCACACTTGCCTTTTGGTCACTGTGATGATGGGGGTTTAGGCCCCATTGCCACAATGGTCATGGGCTGCTTGCATTGTGGGTGCCACACACATATATGTGTGGCACATGTGCTAGGGGGTCACATTGTATGTTCAAAGTCATGTTCGGTGTTGTAGGCATTTGACACAGCCTACACACGCTTGTCATGGTGGTGGGGGGATGTCTTAATCTTGCATTCCCTAGGTTGTGGTGTGCTTGTTGTGTCATGCATTGTCCATCCTATGAGTGGGGGTGGTAGTAGTGGTAGGCATCCAGCCCCCCCTGGCTAAGGGTGGTAGTAGTGGTGGGCATCCTCCCCCCCTGGCTAAGGGTGGTAGTAGTGGTAGGCATCCAGCCCCCCCTGGCTAAGGGTGGTAGTAGTGGTGGGCATACTGCCCCCCTGGCTAAGGGTGGTAGTAGTGGTGGGCATCCAGCCCCCCCTGGCTAAGGGTGGTAGTAGTGGTAGGCATCCTGGCCCCCTGGGTGAGGGTGGTAGTAGTGGTAGGCATCCTGCCCCCCCTGGGTGAGGGTGGTAGTAGTGGTGGGCATCCTGCCCCCTGTCTAAGGGTGGTAGTAGTGGTGGGCATCCAGCCCCCCTGGCTAAGGGTGGTAGTAGTGGTAGGCATCCTGCCCCCGTGGGTGAGGGTGGTAGTAGTGGTGGGCATCCTGCCCCCTGGCTAAGGGTGGTAGTAGTGGTGGGCATCCAGCCCCCTGGCTAAGGGTGGTAGTAGTGGTAGGCATCCTGCCCCCTGGGTGAGGGTGGTAGTAGTGGTAGGCATCCTGCCCCCTGGCTAAGGGTGGTAGTAGTGGTAGGCATCCTGCCCCCCTGGGTGAGGGTGGTAGTAGTGGTAGGCATCCTGCCCCCTGGGTGAGGGTGGTAGTAGTGGTAGGCATCCTGCCCCCGTGGGTGAGGGTGGTAGTAGTGGTGGGCATCCTGCCCCCGTGGGTGAGGGTGGTAGTAGTGGTGGGCATCCTGCCCCCTGGCTAAGGGTGGTAGTAGTGGTGGGCATCCAGCCCCCCTGGCTAAGGGTGGTAGTAGTGGTAGGCATCCTGCCCCCTGGGTGAGGGTGGTAGTAGTGGTAGGCATCCTGCCCCCCTGGGTGAGGGTGGTAGTAGTGGTGGGCATCCTGCCCCCTGGCTAAGGGTGGTAGTAGTGGTGGGCATCCAGCCCCCTGGCTAAGGGTGGTAGTAGTGGTAGGCATCCTGCCCCCTGGGTGAGGGTGGTAGTAGTGGTAGGCATCCTGCCCCCTGGGTGAGGGTGGTAGTAGTGGTGGGCATCCTGCCCCCTGGGTGAGGGTGGTAGTAGTGGTAGGCATCCTGCCCCCCTGGGTGAGGGTGGTAGTAGTGGTGGGCATCCTGCCCCCTGGCTAAGGGTGGTAGTAGTGGTGGGCATCCAGCCCCCCTGGCTAAGGGTGGTAGTAGTGGTAGGCATCCTGCCCCCTGGGTGAGGGTGGTAGTAGTGGTAGGCATCCTGCCCCCTGGGTGAGGGTGGTAGTAGTGGTAGGCATCCTGCCCCCGTGGGTGAGGGTGGTAGTAGTGGTGGGCATCCTGCCCCCTGGCTAAGGGTGGTAGTAGTGGTGGGCATCCAGCCCCCTGGCTAAGGGAGGTAGTAGTGGTAGGCATCCTGCCCCCTGGGTGAGGGTGGTAGTAGTGGTAGGCATCCTGCCCCCCTGGGTGAGGGTGGTAGTAGTGGTGGGCATCCTGCCCCCTGGCTAAGGGTGGTAGTAGTGGTGGGCATCCAGCCCCCCTGGCTAAGGGTGGTAGTAGTGGTGGGCATCCTGCCCCCCTGGCTAAGGGTGGTAGTAGTGGTGGGCATCCTGCCCCCTGGCTAAGGGTGGTAGTAGTGGTGGGCATCCAGCCCCCTGGCTAAGGGTGGTAGTAGTGGTAGGCATCCTGCCCCCTGGGTGAGGGTGGTAGTAGTGGTAGGCATCCTGCCCCCCTGGGTGAGGGTGGTAGTAGTGGTGGGCATCCTGCCCCCTGGCTAAGGGTGGTAGTAGTGGTAGGCATCCAGCCCCCTGGGTTGGGGTGGTGGTGCGCATTCAGGCCCCTGTGTGCATATGTGGCATTGGTGATGGGCATCCCGCCCCTATGGTGCTGCTGTTGCTGGTGTAAGTATATTCAGATTCCCCGTGTATGTGTGTGATGTGTCGTGTACGTGTTGTATGTGTTTTGTGGTTGGTGTCTGGCTTACCTTCTGCGCCGTACGCGTCCGTGCCTGTTCCGGTAGTAGATGTAGAATATTGGTATGATCGGGACGAAGGGATTCATGGTTGGTTCGTGTCGTTCGTCCTTCTCGTTGCTTCGCGTCGTCCTCGTCGCTTCGCTTCGTCCTCGTCGCTTCGCGTCGTCCTCGTCGGTGCCGTGTTCGTCTCGTAGCCGTGGATTGTGTTGTGGCGCGAATCGGAGCTTATGTGCGCCTCTCCTGGATGCTTTGACGTGCCGTGCGTAGCGACGGGTTCGGCGCGTACGGGAAGCGCATCGTACTTGTCCGGCCGGACGGGGCTGCATTTTTCCTTCCGTGCGACTCGATTCGGCGTTTCCGGATTCGCCTCGGTCGGAGAACAGGACCTGGTTTGGGTGAGTACGGCTCGGCCGGAATTTTTGCTGTTGTGCGCATTGTACTTGCTCGTTCGGTGTGCTGTACGGATCGGTCGGGAAACAGGCTTTCGCATGGCTTTTTTCCCGGCCGAATGGTGTTGGGTGCGCCTCCGACCGAGATCGGAATCGGCCCCATAGTGTTGTTTCCATATTAAGCAGTTGTCCTGGGTCTTAGTCTCATTCTGTTCTCCATGGTTGATCTTGGACAGCAGCAGGGGATGGTCAGTTTTAGGTGCACTTTTTTGTAGGTCATGGTAGTAACGTGGATATTATTAACCCTTTTCCTGCTAGGCCTTTTCCCCACGTGCTAAGCCTTTTTTAGGCTATTTGGGGTAGTTCGCGCATAGGCCCCTGTAACTGTTTGTCCACATAAGGTATCCATGCCAAATTTGCGCCCTTTTCTTCCAACATCATCAGAATTTCAAAGGTACCCAGGGTTTGTGGATTCTCCTGGAGGGGACCCAGAAATAAGCCAAAATACAGCTAAAATTAGTTTTTGGGGGGGGAAAAGTACTGCAGAAGAAAGCATCTGGTCTTTCTCCTGCAAATGGTATCAACAAAGGGTTTGTGGTGCTGAAATCATCATCTTCCCAACTTTCAGGGACGAGCAGACTTTTGTCAGAAAACCAAATTTTTTTACACAGTTTTGGCATTTTACTGGGACATAGCTTATTTTTGCTACTTTTTGTGCTTTCAACCTCCTTCCAGTTAGTGGCAGAAATGGGTGTGAAAGCAATAATGGATCCCGGAAAGCTATACATTCCTGAAAAGTAGACAAAATTCCGAATTCATTAAGGGGTCATCTGTGTTGATCCTTCAAGGTTTTTTTAGAGAAACTAACAGTTGAAAGTAAGAAAAATTGAAAATGTGTTAAGAAAAACAGCCATTTGTGCCAACTTTTTCACCTGTAACTTCTTCTAAGTATGACAGATGTTTTGAAAGCAATATACCGTTACATCCACTGGACCCTTCTGGTTGTGGGGATATATAGGACTTGTAGGTTCACCAAGAACCCGAGGAACCCAGAGCCAATAACTGAGCAGCGTCTTGCAGTGGTTTTTCATTGTGTACCGGGTATATAGCAATTAATTTGGTAAAATATAAAGAGTGAAAAATAGGTATCAAAGACACCTATGTATTTCCGAAATGGGAACAAAATATAGAGTTTAGGGACAGTAGCTATTTGCACATCTCCGAAATTGTGGTTACCCATACTAGCCTGTGAATTGTAGGACATTTTTCAAAGTGACTTCTTTTTTACACATTGTCCTACATTAGGAAGGCAGAAATGCATAGAAAGTCAATGGGTAATAACAGTTGCTCTACAATCCTGAGTTCACCCTAAGTCTCCCAATAAAAATGGTACCTCATTTGTGTGGGTAGGCCTAGTGCCCACGACAGGAAATGGCCCAAAACGCAACGTGGACACACCACATTTTTACAGTGAAAACAGACCCTTTTTTTGCACAGTGCCTAGCTGTGGATTTTGAACCCTAGCTCAGCCGGCACCTAGGGAAACCTAGCAAACCTATACATTTTTGAAAACTAGACACCTAGAGGAATCCAGGATGGGGTGACTTGAGTGGCTCTCACCGGGTTCGTTTACCCAGAATCCCTTGCAAACCTCAAACTTTGTTTAAAAAAATTACATTTTCCTCACATTTCTGTGATGGAAAGTTCTAGAATCTGCGTGGATCCACAAAATTCCACCCACCCCACGTTTCCCAAAGTCTTCCGATAAAAATGGTACCTCACTTGTGTGGGTAGGCCTAGTGCCCGCGACAGGAAACGGCCAAAACTCAACGCAGACACATGACATCTTTACAGTGAAAACTGACCCTTTTTTTGCAAAGTGCCTAGCTGTGGATTTTGAACCCTAGCTCTGCCGGCACCTAGGGAAGCCTAGCAAACCTATACATTTTTGAAAATTAGACACCCAGAGGAATCCAGGAGGGGGTGACATCTGTGGCTCTCACCAGGTTCTGTTACCCAGAATCCCTTGCAAACCTCAAACTTTGTAAAAAAAAAAAACACATTTTGCTTACATTTCTGTGATGGAAAGTTCTGGAATCTGCATGGATCCACAAATTCCACCCATCCCGCATTCCCCAAAGTCTTCAGATAAAAATGGTACCTCGCTTGTGTAGGTAGGTCTAGTGCCGGCGACAGGAAACGGCCCAAAACACAACTTGGACACACCACATTTTTACAGTGAAAACTGACCCTTTTTTTGCAAAGTGCCTTGCTGTAGATTTTGAACCCTAGCTCTGCCGGCACCTAGGGAAACCTAGCAGACCTATACATTTTTTTAAACTAGACACCCAGGGAAATCCAGGAGGGGGTGACTTGTGTTGCTCTCGCCAGATCCTGTTACCCAGAATCCCCTGCAAACCTCAAACTTTGTAAAAAAAAAAAAAAAACATTTTCCTCACAATCCTGTGATGGAAAGTTCTAGAATCTGTGTGGATTCACAAAACTCCACCTACCCCGTGTTCCCCAAAGTCTTTGGATAAAAATGGTACCTCACTTGTGTGGGTAGGCCTAGTGCCCGCGACAGGAAATGATCCAAAACGCAACGTGGACACACCACATTTTTACAGTGAAAACTGACCCTTTTTGGCAAAGTGCCTAGCTGTAGATTTTGAACCCTAGCTCTGCCAGCACCTAGGGAAACCTAGCAAACCTATACATTTTTGAAAACTAGACATCCAGGGGAATCCAGGAGGGGGTGCCTTGTGTTGCTTTCACCAGGTCCTGTTACCCAGAATCACCTGCAAACCTCAAACTTTGTAAAAGAAAAACTCATTTTCCTCACATTCCTGTGATTGAAAGTTCTAGAATCTGCGTGGATCCACAAACCTCCACCCACCCCGCGTTCCCCAAAGTCTTCAGATAAAAATGGTACCTCACTTGTGTGGGTAGGCCTAGTGCCCGCGACAGGAAACGGCCCAAAACGCAACGCAGGCACAGCACATCTTTACAGTGAAAGCTGACCCTTTTTTTGCAAAGTGCCTGGCTGTGGATTTTGAACCCTAGCTCTGCTGGCACCTAGGGAAATCTAGCAAACCTATACATTTTTGAAAACTAGACACCCATAGGAATCCAGGAAGGGGTGACTTTTGTGGCTCTCACCAGGTTCTGTTACCCAGAATCCCTTGCAAACCTCAAACTTTGTAAAAAAAAAACAAATTTTCCTTACATTTCTGTGATGGAAAGTTCTGGAATCTGCATGGATCCACAAAATCCCACCCACCCCGCAGTCCCCAAAGTCTTCAGATAAAAATGGTACCTCGCTTGTGTGGGTAGGCCTAGTGCCTGCGACAGGAAACGGCCCAAAACGCAACGTGGACACACCACATTTTTACAGTGAAAACTGACCCTTTTTTTGCAAAGTGCCTAGCTGTAGATTTTTAACCCTAGCTCTGCCGGCACCTAGGGAAACCTAGCAAACCTATACATTTTTGAAAACTAGACACCCAGGGGAATCCAAGAGGGGTGACTTGTGTTGCTCTCACCAGGTCCTGTTACCCAGAATCACCTGCAAACCTCAAACTTTGTAAAAAAACACATTTTCCTCACATTCCTGTGATGGAAAGTTCTAGAATCTGTGTGGATCCACAAAATTCCATCTACCCCGCGTTCCCCAAAGTCTTCAGATAAAAATGGTACCTCACTTGTGTGGGTAGGCCTAGTGCCCGCGACAGGAAACGGCCCAAAACGCAACGTGGACACACCACATTTTTACAGTGAAAACAGACCCTTTTTTTGCACAGTGCCTAGCTGTGGATTTTGAACCCTAGCTCAGCCGGCACCTAGGGAAACCTAGCAAACCTATACATTTTTGAAAACTAGACACCTAGAGGAATCCAGGATGGGGTGACTTGAGTGGCTCTCACCGGGTTCGTTTACCCAGAATCCCTTGCAAACCTCAAACTTTGTTTAAAAATTACATTTTCCTCACATTTCTGTGATGGAAAGTTCTAGAATCTGCGTGGATCCACAAAATTCCACCCACCCCACGTTTCTCAAAGTCTTCCGATAAAAATGGTACCTCACTTGTGTGGGTAGGCCTAGTGCCCGCGACAGGAAACGGCCAAAACTCAACGCAGACACATGACATCTTTACAGTGAAAACTGACCCTTTTTTTGCAAAGTGCCTAGCTGTGGATTTTGAACCCTAGCTCTGCCGGCACCTAGGGAAGCCTAGCAAACCTATACATTTTTGAAAACTAGACACCCAGAGGAATCCAGGAGGGGGTGACATCTGTGGCTCTCACCAGGTTCTGTTACCCAGAATCCCTTGCAAACCTCAAACTTTGTAAAAAAAAAACACATTTTGCTTACATTTCTGTGATGGAAAGTTCTGGAATCTGCATGGATCCACAAATTCCACCCATCCCGCATTCCCCAAAGTCTTCAGATAAAAATGGTACCTCGCTTGTGTAGGTAGGTCTAGTGCCGGCGACAGGAAACGGCCCAAAACACAACTTGGACACACCACATTTTTACAGTGAAAACTGACCCTTTTTTTGCAAAGTGCCTTGCTGTAGATTTTGAACCCTAGCTCTGCCGGCACCTAGGGAAACCTAGCAGACCTATACATTTTTTTAAACTAGACACCCAGGGAAATCCAGGAGGGGGTGACTTGTGTTGCTCTCGCCAGATCCTGTTACCCAGAATCCCCTGCAAACCTCAAACTTTGTAAAAAAAAAAAAAAAACATTTTCCTCACAATCCTGTGATGGAAAGTTCTAGAATCTGTGTGGATTTGCAAAACTCCACCTACCCTGTGTTCCCCAAAGTCTTCGGATAAAAATGGTACCTCACTTGTGTGGGTAGGCCTAGTGCCCGCGACAGGAAACGACCCAAAACGCAACGTGGACACACCACATTTTTACAGTGAAAACAGACCCTTTTTGGCAAAGTGCCTAGCTGTAGATTTTTAACCCTAGCTCTGCCGGTACCTAGGGAAACCTAGCAAACCTATACATTTTTGAAAGCTAGACACCCAGCGAAATCCAGGAGGGGGTGACTTTTGTGGCTCTCACCAGGTTCTGTTACCCAGAATCCCTTGCAAACCTCAAACTTTGTAAAAAAAAAACACATTTTCCTTACATTTCTGTGATGGAAAGTTCTAGAATCTGCAATGATCCACAAAATTCCACCCACCCCTTATTCCCCAAAGTCTTCAGATAAAAATGGTCCCTCGCTTGTGTGGGTAGGCCTAGTGCCCGCAACAGGAAACGGCCCAAAACGCAACGTGGACACACCACATTTTTACAGTGAAAACTGACCCTTTTTTTGCAAAGTGCCTTGCTGTAGATTTTGAACGTTAGCTCTGCCGGCACCGAGGGAAACCTAGCAAACCTATACATTTTTGAAAACTAGACACCCAGGGAAATCCAGGAGGGGGTGACTTGTGTTGCTCTCACCAGATCCTGTTACCCAGAATCCCCTGCAAACCTCAAACTTTGTAAAAAAAAAAAAACATTTTCCTCACATTCCTGTGATGGAAAGTTCTAGAATCTGTGTGGATTCACAAAACTCCACCTACCCCGTGTTCCCCAAAGTCTTTGGATAAAAATGGTACCTCACTTGTGTGGGTAGGCCTAGTGCCCGCGACAGGAAACGATCCAAAACGCAACGTGGACACACCACATTTTTACAGTGAAAACTGACCCTTTTTGGCAAAGTGCCTAGCTGTAGATTTTGAACCCTAGCTCTGCCAGCACCTAGAGAAACCTAGCAAACCTATACATTTTTGAAAACTAGACACCCAGGGGAATCCAGGAGGGGGTGCCTTGTGTTGCTTTCACCAGATCCTGTTACCCAGAATCACCTGCAAACCTCAAACTTTGTAAAAGAAAAACTCATTTTCCTCACATTCCTGTGATTGAAAGTTCTAGAATCTGCGTGGATCCACAAACCTCCACCCACCCCGCGTTCCCCAAAGTCTTCAGATAAAAATGGTACCTCACTTGTGTGGGTAGGCCTAGTGCCCGCGACAGGAAACGGCCCAAAACGCAACGCAGGCACAGCACATCTTTACAGTGAAAGCTGACCCTTTTTTTGCAAAGTGCCTGGCTGTGGATTTTGAACCCTAGCTCTGCTGGCACCTAGGGAAATCTAGCAAACCTATACATTTTTGAAAACTAGACACCCACAGGAATCCAGGAAGGGGTGACTTTTGTGGCTCTCACCAGGTTCTGTTACCCAGAATCCCTTTCAAACCTCAAACTTTGTAAAAAAAAAAACAAATTTTCCTTACATTTCTGTGATGGAAAGTTCTGGAATCTGCATGGATCCACAAAATCCCACCCACCCCGCAGTCCCCAAAGTCTTCAGATAAAAATGGTACCTCGCTTGTGTGGGTAGGCCTAGTGCCTGCGACAGGAAACGGCCCAAAACGCAACGTGGACACACCACATTTTTACAGTGAAAACTGACCCTTTTTTTGCAAAGTGCCTAGCTGTAGATTTTTAACCCTAGCTCTGCCGGCACCTAGGGAAACCTAGCAAACCTATACATTTTTGAAAACTAGACACCCAGGGGAATCCAAGAGGGGGTGACTTGTGTTGCTCTCACCAGGTCCTGTTACCCAGAATCACCTGCAAACCTCAAACTTTGTAAAAAAAACACATTTTCCTCACATTCCTGTGATGGAAAGTTCTAGAATCTGTGTGGATCCACAAAATTCCATCTACCCCGCGTTCCCCAAAGTCTTCAGATAAAAATGGTACCTCACTTGTGTGGGTAGGCCTAGTGCCCGCGACAGGAAACGGCCCAAAACGCAACGTGGACACACCACATTTTTACAGTGAAAACTGACCCTTTTTTGGCAAAGTCCCAGCTGTAGATTTTGAACCCTAGCTCTGCCGGCACCTAAGGAAACCTAGCAAATCCATACATTTTTGAAAACTAGACACCCAGGGGAATCCAGGAAGGGGTGACTTGTGTGGCTCTCACCAGGTTCTGTTACCCAGAATCCCCTGCATACCTCAAACTTTGTCAAAAAAACACATTTTCCTCACATTTCTGTGATGGAAAGTTCTGGAATCTGCGTGGATCCACAAAATTCCACCCTCCCCGCATTCCCCAAAGTCTTCCGATAAAAATGGCACCTCACTTGTGTGGGTAGGCCTAGTGCCCGCGACCAGGAAACGACCCAAAACGCAACGTGGACACAACACATTTTTACAGTGAAAACGGACCCTTTTTGGCAAAGTGCCTAGCTGTAGATTTTTAACCCTAGCTCAATGGGGAAAAAAACCCTGGGGGGGCAGAAAGACTGTAATTTTGCAGCAAGGGGTGGGGGCATTGGCATGCCCATATTGGGCAGCCCCCAACTCAAATTCAAACTAGAAAAAAAATCCCTGGTATCTAGTGGGCTTTCTGCCACCCCGGGGGGCAGATTGGGGGCTACTGCCCCCCGGGGGGGCTGAAAGACTGAATTTACCCAAATTAATATGGGGGGAGCAAAGGCCCTTGCCCAAGGGGCTGCTCCTCCCTCCCTGGTGCCTAGTGGGTGGACCCCTGCTTGGGGATCGCCTTCCTGGGGCAATCCCCAAGGAGGGATCCA
Organism: Calotriton arnoldi; assembly: GCA_963921515.1. Classification (NCBI taxonomy): domain Eukaryota; kingdom Metazoa; phylum Chordata; class Amphibia; order Caudata; family Salamandridae; genus Calotriton; species Calotriton arnoldi. Next base: position 7,797 of record CAWUFW010028614.1, on the reverse strand, counting down.
CTAGGGAGGGGTACCATTGGAAAGGGGAGATTTTCCCCTTTCCAACGATACCTCTCCTGGCTTTCTACATGCTCAGGGGGCGTAGATAGCCCCCTGAGCACGTAGAAAGCGAAACTGAAATGAGCCTTTTGGCTCATTTCAGTTTTGGTTTCACTGAAATGACGTCAGCGCGACGTGCGTGCTGATCGTCATTTCAGGGAAACAAAACATACAGCCTCGGGAGCTGGGGAAGCTCTTCCCCAGCTCCTGAGGCTGTTGGGGGGGGGAAGGGAATCCCTCTGGTGCCCGCACCAGAGGAATTCCCTGTGCCATGTGATCGGACGGCCGGGGGCCGTACGACGCACATGAGCACTGGTGCCGTCCGACGCACTGAAGGGGTTAAACTATAACGTCCTCTTTGTGCTTCCACTGTCTTATAAGAATTGTCCACTTTCTGCAGCTGTAGTATAATGAAATAAAAAAAGATATTTCTCTTTGTTGTGCCTCCCTTACGCCTCTCCTGGGGAGGCGTAAGTTTTTGGGGCTACCTCAGATTTACGATTTTTCATAAAACAGGGGCAGTGTCAAAAAGCCATGGTTGTTGCTGGGTACGCCCCCAGCAACACCCATTGCATGCCCCTTTACGCAGACAACTGTGTGTTAGAGGGAACAATATTTACAAGGCAGCATTAAGCCAAAAAAAGTGGCTTAGTGCTGCCTCGTAAATATGTAGCAGGCTCCTGCGCCACAGAACATCAAAAAATGTGACGCACCGGCGACACAAGGTGCCTCATAAATGAGGACCATACTTTCTTTGAGGTATGTTACCTTTCTCTGCAGATATTTTAAGAACCTTCCTAACCATCAACAAGCATCCAATTCAGTCCATTCCCTTCCCACTTCTCAGTCCTTCCTGTGCTTCTTCTGTTTCAGTCAAGGAATAGACTCTGTACGTCAATGCTGCCAACATATGGAAATCCTATTGGTTCACCAAGGAACATGTATCCACGGCCCACCTCTTAACCTCCAGTGCTCAAACTGAGGAAAGGAGTTTGGCTCCCCAAACAACATTTATGCTTTCTAGAGCCTAAGACCTATCTTAGGATAACCCTCAGAGAGGCCCTGAGATAGCGGGTCAAAAAGTATGAGCTAACATAGTGACCAATTTCCCACACCTCTTCAAGAACTCTCAGAAGTATACACCTCTTCACCTAATCTCTGTATGTTGGCATAAGCAAATTTACATCTTTGCTTTGCTTTTTCACACTCAACTCTTGTTGGGCTGATTTCTAACTCCTAAGTCTAAACTGACGTGTTTAAGCATGAAAAGTACATCATGTGATATGTTTACTGCAGTTTCTACTTCTGTGGAGGAAGCTAGTCTCTTGGCTTTCGTGGCGTAACGAAACTTGAGGGGAAGCTCCCATGCAAAGTAAATGCGGGGGGCCCCCCACAATCCGGACCCAGTCCGGAGCTCTCAGGCCAGGGGCCTGCCCGGGGGCAGAGGGGGCCCCCCGTAACTTAAGAAGCCCCCGCACCGCGGGGGCTTTGGGGGCTTTTGTTACGCCACTGCTTGGCGTTGGTATAAATAATGCATCTCAGTGAATGTAGAAGGCCTAACACCATCAAAACTAAAGCGCTCTAGTTGAATCCCCATGAGTATGTCATGGTTTGTCAATGGCACTCAATACAGCTTCACATACTTCCTGTACAGATAATTTCTTTTAGGCAGCTTGGAATCTCGGTTTTATACTCTAAGCACTTTGGGCCAGATGTACGACCATTCCATTTTGCGAGTCGCAAATTGCGATGTTTTGTGACTCCCAATTTGCAACTCGCAAAATGGAATGTACAGCAGTATCTGAGACACTGTTTGCGATTCTCAAATGGGTCGCAAGGGCCCTGCCTCATTAATATTCATGTGGCAGGTTGCAATTTGCGACCCATTGGGAATGGCCTGCAAACACAGGGATGGTGGCCTGCTGTGGACCGCAGATGCCCAAGTCTGTGTTCGGTTTTTCAATAAAGCCACTTTTTTCGTCAAATGCAGCCCGTTTTCCTTAAAGAAAAATGGGATGCTTTTAAAAAAAAATTAACATTTTTCTTTTCATTTTTTAAGGGCAGGCAGTCGCCCCTGGGACCAACGCCTGCTCTTAAAACATATTTTCGCATCCATAAACAAATAGGGAAGGGGTCCCCTGAGGACCCTTCCCCATTTGCGAGTGGCTTACCACCTACTTGAAGTAGGCGGTAAACTGCGAGTGTTTTGCGACTGCAAATGCCGTCGCAAAACAATGGTACATACCATTCTGACTCGCTATTAGGAAGGGATGCCCTTGGCACACCCCTTCCTAATAGCGACTCGTAAACACTATTTTGCGAGTCACCGACTTGTACATACCACCACCCTTTTTGTGGTCGCAAATGGGTTGGAATCCCGGTTGCAACTGCAAAAAACAGTCATACATCTGGCCCTTTCTCTCTATTAGCACCTGATAGTGAGAGAGAGAAACAGCAAAACACGGTGAAAGATTGCTTGTTCAGTGCTTTAAGTCTAAGATCTATTGTACACTTGTACAGTCTATGTTACAGGTTTTTTAAATTTTAAACTCATGATGTAAAGGGTAAATCTAGTCCTTAACCTTCTGTTTGATTTCTTGGCAGTGTTTATTGTTGTGCTGTTTAGGAAAGGGTGGGCCGACCCTTCAACTTCTACTTGATTCGTGGACTGGGGATACTCTTGCACTCTTTAGTAAAAGGTCATCCCAGTCATTCACCTTCTGCATGATTCCGCAAACAAGTTTATTGGCGTGCCCTCTAGCAAACGGGAAACCCAGTTGGTTATCTTCTATAGGATTCCTGGCTGTTTTTGGTTGTGCTCTTTAGTAAAGGGCAGGCCTGATCATTCACCTTCTGCATAATTGGGCTTATTGCTGTGATCTTTAGTAAGTAAGCAGCACACCAAATTCCATTTATCCCAAGTCTTCTCTCTGGAATTGGGAGTATCCACACAGGCACAGAGGTATGGGTCCTTTACTGTGTGGTTTTCTCTGATCTGAGCAGGGGGAACGTGTCAGCCGGAGAACTGGCGGGTGAGGGCTTGGTAGTGCAGGGATACAGGGATTTAGGGCAGGCGTGGGCCTGTCCAGGGGAAGTATAGTCTGCAGGGGGCAGGCTAGGATGAGTAATGCTGCTGTCCTCAGGCCATGCCCCTGCAATATCTAAAAGGGTCTGGTGTCTCCGGGTCCAGAGTTATCGAGTCTGGAGTAGGCGACTCGATAATCCTGGCCCACAGACATTTGGAATTCCAGGTTGTGGTATTTCACCTGAATGTATTGCTCTTGGTGAAATACCACAACTCGTAATGAGGACCTCTGCAGCGATTCAGGGAGCTAGAGTGTTGCAGAGCAACATCATGTCCAAAAAACTATACCTGGAAGATATTTTCAATTCCACCAAAGAAAATATACTGAATAAATTGGAAAAATAACTCGTTGTTTGAAGGTATGTTTTAAAAGCAAAACACACAAGATGATGGACGGAATGTTGCACATTGGCAAACATTCACCCCCAGTCACAGATCTGGGTTTAATCCATCGTTATTTTGCTTCACCACTCCACCCCAGTTCAGACATAGCCATATGCAAATCAGTCTTGACCCTGTGCCTCATGGGAACAGTCCAGACCGAACTGCCAAGCCATGTCTTCCCTGGACCGGAATCAAGCATCCTAGGACCGGTTTCGGGCTTTCAGCCCTCATCAGCCAGGATAGCTTGACTCCAGTGGCGCAGTGAGCACGGGACCCACGTCTGGGCATACCCTTCCCACTTAGGGCGAAATGCAAAACACACAAGATGATGGACGGAATGTTGCACATTGGCAAACATTCACCCCCAGTCACAGATCTGGGTTTAATCCATCGTTATTTTGCTTCACCACTCCACCCCAGTTCAGACATAGCCATATGCAAATCAGTCTTGACCCTGTGCCTCATGGGAACAGTCCAGACCGAACTGCCAAGCCATGTCTTCCCTGGACCGGAATCAAGCATCCTAGGACCGGTTTCGGGCTTTCAGCCCTCATCAGCCAGGATAGCTTGACTCCAGTGGCGCAGTGAGCATGTTTTAAAAGCAGACATAAATAACTCCCATTACACTTAGATAGCCATGCAATATAGACATATTCCATTTCTGTTATGCAACAAAGTAGAGGATGGACTGTAAATGCTTGAGTTTTGAATCATGACATTATTGAGAAATCACAAGTCCCACGCCATGGGGGTTCCCAAGAGCATTCACTACTAAAACTAAAAACCATGAATAGATCAGGAAAATATCACCTCACAACAATGACCGATGATATTTTAGTCCACCTCAGTGGGCTACCATTTTCTCCAAACTTGAATTGGTGGAAGCATACCATCAGCTTGAAGTAGATGTGGCCTTCAGACAGGTAACTACCTTCTCAACTGACCTGGGTATTAGGTGGAGCAAGTGCCTACATTTTAGGAGTGGGAGGTCACTATATTGCATGCAAAATATCACATGGCAAATACATTGCATCCATTACATCTACCTACCACTTCATTGTGAGGTAAGTATATAATTACTGTTCTTAGCTCCTCTTATACCTTCATTGCAAAGAACAAGAGATATTTAGTTGCTTTCACTTTTCTAGCCCAATATTAAACCCCACTCCCTCTATCTTCATTGAAAGCCTGAAATGTGATGTGAATGAGAGCGTTAGTGTTGATGAGTGTGTAAATGTTTGTATGACTGAGTAGCTGTAGTGACACTGAACAGAAATGGAGGTTCAGAATACTTTTTTGTTTTGGGATGCATTTTTTTATTTTATTAAAGCGCCTGATATTAATTGTATTACATGCGTAGAACTTGGGGGCCTATTTACAAGCCCTTATCGCCACCACAACGTCATTTTAGTGATGTTGTGGTGGCGATAGGGGCTTTGCCTTATTTACAAGGCAGCGTTAAGCCACTTAACTGGCTTAACGCTGCCATGTAAATAAAGCACCCTTTGTGCTTAGCGTGAAAGGGGAGAGCAATGGGTGTTGCGGTGGGCAATACCCATTGATTTTGATGCTGCCCCCTATTTACAAGGGTGGCGTAAATAGGAGGCAGCGCCAAAATTAAGACTAGGGAAAACCTGGTCTTAAACAGGCGAAACGAGGAGAAATGCTTTATTTCTCCTCGTTTTTGCTGTTTCCATGTGTGCCGCGTTGTGCAGCACACATAGAAACAGCAAAAGGCCATTGATTGTTTATGTCCAGGAAAGTGACCCTTCCTGCACATAAACAATAAAAAAAAATTATGTTTTGCAACTTCTATGTGTGCTTCACTAAGCAGCACACATAAAAGTTACAAAACGCCATTTAAAGATTGTTTATGTGCAGAAAGGGACACTTTCCTGCACATACACAATCTTCCCCTCAACGCAGACACCCTTGCACTATGGTGTAAGGGTGCCTGCGTTGGCGCTAGGCTGCTAAATCTAGCCCAGGGGGAAACGCAGGGCTGCACCATATTGTTGTAAATATGGTGCAGCCCTGGGTTTCTGAAGTGGCGGAGCGCTGCGTTAAGCCAAGGAGACTAACGCAGCGCTTCACTTCATTGTAAATATGCCCCTTGGTTTCTATCCAAATGTATCCACAGATCCAAGGAGGTATTTTGTGTGAGAAAACATGTTTGAGATTGTTTAGTGGATCGGGGGGGACCTACGAAATTCATGTGTGTAATAATACTTTGAGTATGGAATATGGTGTTTTAAGTTGTCTTTCAAAGTTTGATTATATCCATGTGCAAGTTATGATATTGTTGTTTGCCTATTTTGTGTGTGAAAATGTGTTGGATTTTGCTAAGAATGTATTGTGAGAGGAAATTAAGGTTGAGTTAGAATGGTGAAGATGGGATAATAGGTGAAGGTAGTATCTTAACTTTTCAATTTCATATCTGTTTAGATTTCGTAAAGTAATAGTCAACCTGAACGCCCTTCTAAAGTCTTTTTTATTAAATTGTTTGGTTTTGTGGCTTAGCATATGATGGTGAGTTTGTGAACATATGGTGATAGTTGTTACTCAGAATCGTGAAAGTATACCCACTATTCCATGTTTCACTAATTAAACCAGTCTATTGAGGTACACAAGTCAAATCTGCTCCGAGCTAAATGAGGTGAAAGGACAACCCGAATTTTAAGTCTGACGTATTTTACATTTCAAAAGAGTGAGTCATGGATGTGGTAATATAGGTGGTGGTAATAGTGTAAAGGTAGTTGTTGTGGTAGTCATGGTAGTGATGGTAATGGTGGTACTTGTAACAGTGATGGTCATGGCGGTGTTGTAAGGATGTTCGTAGTAGAAATACTGATGATTGTAATGTCAATGGTGGTAAAGGTTGTTTTGAGGGTCAGGAATGCTGGTGGTGTTGGTGGTGATGGCAGTAGTGGTGGCGGTAATGGTGGTGATGATGTTAGTGGTAGTGGTAAGAGTGGCGGTAGCAGTGGCAGCTGTAATGCTGGTTGTGGTAATAGTAATGATAGTGGTGGTATTGGTGATATGTATGGATTTATGCAAGTGTATCATAACCTAGGTAAGTGTGTGCAATGTTCCCGGTCATTTCTGCAATGTTCCTGAACATTTAATCATGCGTCCAATATTTTTGAAAACATTTAATCAATGTTCTAGGATATTTACATAAGTTTAGTGAATGTTTCTAAACATTTACTCAAATTGAGTAAATGTTTGGCAATATGATCAGTCGGCACTTACATTTTGGCTTTAAGCTCCAAAACAGTGTTTTTTTTTCAGCAACGCAAGAAAAGGCACCGAATGGTTTAAAGGCTGCTGTGTTATACAAAGATTGTGAATATTCATTCAGTAATTTTGGAGTTGTGCGCTGAGAAAAGAATCCTACAGGAAATTACATTTTAAAAGCAAGTGGAAACGTTAGGTGAGACCCCCCTTATAACATATGAACCATTTGAATCTGCACATTATATTTGGCACATTCTGATGTTCACCCATACATTTTATGGCCCAACTTTGCTGAAGACTTGTCAAGGTGGAGCAAACTTATTAAGGATGCAAACATTGTTTCACCTGTGGAGGGATCACTGACATAATATCGACTACAAAAATATCGAATATACAAAATATCGGCGTCTAAATATCGACTACAATAATATCGACTACCTATACTTATTTATAAAATTACAAAAATATCGAGTACACAATATCGTAAATAAAAAATATCGTTCACCACAATATAGAAATGCTAAATATCGTTACATTAAATATCGTTTAAATTTTTATAACATACATTACAAAAATATCGAATACCAAAATATAGACACCAATAATATCGACTTTTTACAAATATTGACTATATAAAAACTGCTCAATTAAATATATCTTTAGCACCAAATATAAATTCACATTATAAAAGAATATAAAATACTTAAACAACATAATAAAATAATTTGCAAACACCACAATATATAAAACAATATATTTTGGCTAAAGAAACGTATTACAATAATTAAATATAAACTTTGAATATATAATACTTGCATTATTTCACATTAAAAACAACATTTAAATTATTTACAAAAAGTAAAAAGATAAAGGGGCCCATTAGGATGTCGGGCGGAAGCACTACCGCCGTGCTGGCGGATGCAAAAACCACCAGTCACCGCCTGCACGCAGCAGTCCACACGCCCGCCCGATTACGATGCAAAAAGTCAGCCAAACACCGCCGGCAAGCCAGCGACACCGTCCGCCATCAAAGTGCGCCCGTACACGTAGCG